>JALBCR010003240.1:0-237500 GCA_030710515.1 Abscondita cerata
TCAATTGTACTTCGTTCCAGTTACGTATTTACTTAGAACAGACGACTATTTAAAGTTGCAATAATAATTTAATATTCGGACAAATCAGACTGTTGTGTAATGGTTTCTAATAGAAAAGTGTATCGTCATTCCGTTTTGTAATGATCTTCATTGGAAAAGTCGGAATTTAATGAATTTGGAGGCAATGTTTCAAAAATCAAGATCCACAGTAGCACCTAAATACGAGGTTTGCTGTTTATGTGTTGAGAAACTGGCCACACTGGTATTTTCTACATAGAAATCTGACAATGCCGTAGTAAAATTTAACATTTTGACATTAGAGATACTCAGAACGTTTTGACGTACGGGCACTATTTGTTATTTACAGTAAGTTGAAAATTTCATGTCAGCGCGAAGATACAACACTCGCGAAAATTTTCAAGCTACCGATTTAATATGACTTTTGACGATTGCATCCGTCAACTGAAACTGAAACTTTTTGGAGATGAAGCCCCATCCACAGCCACTTATATATATCGCTGGAACAGTGAATTTAGACAATGGAGGTAGTTCGTTCACGGGCATGAAGTTAAAGAAGGTCGTCAAAACTAGTTGATTAGAAGATCTTCATATACTTAAGCATATCACGAAATCGAGAGATGTTTAGGCGTTAGTATGACTATTTCTAAGATTTTTGCGAAGATCGCTTTGGTATTCCGATCGTTTGGTGCCGTAAAATGATTTTGAGATGCAATTGCGGTGCATCAAAGCTGTATACAGCATGGTCACAGGTGACGAGTCGTGGATTTATGCATTGAGCCAGAATGGAAAGATCAATCAGCATTTAGGTCTTTCAAATAAACCAAACCCAACAAAGGTTAAGAAGTTTGTTCTCAGCATAAAGAAGCAAATGGTGGCGTTTTTCTTCGACCACCGGTCCTATGGCAACTCGTAGCTCTGGAAAATTAAAAACCGTCAATTCAGAGTGGTATGCGACCATTTGTTTGCCTAAAGTTTTCGATAAATTGAGAGAAACCAACCCAAAACGGCGATTCATTTGCATCACCACAATGCTAGCTCACACACATCACATGCACCCATCGAGTATTTGGACACACAAAGATCAGGTAATGGGTCACCCGCCTCACAGCCCGACTTGGCACCCAATGACTGCCATTCCACTAATAAAAAAAAAAAAAGATTTTTATTGCCCGCAAAACGGTCGAGGTCTACAAAATGCGCATGTTTTAGAGCTAACATCTTCTGACTGGATAAAAAGTGCTTGAAGGGTGGTTCAATCGCATGCAAAAGTGAATCTGAATTTGAAATAACACTTGGGGTCGCCATTTAACAACAAAAAAAATAATGACTCGAGTTTTGCAGTATAACATGCATACGGAATAATAAAAGAAACATGTGGGTCACTTACCATTACATTGATTTAGTCGAAACATGAGCTTACTTTAGATTATTTTTATTTCATTGAAGCAAAAATATTGCGGGCGTAAACATTACATCACGTTGGGGTCCACCCATAATTGTTTATGAATGTTAGCAAAATTAACTAATTTAAATAACGGAGATAAAATTTGATTTTTGAAGGCACTATTTGGGATGAAAGAAATATGATAACTTTCTTCAACAAATCTAGTAATTTGTTACATTCTTTGTTTTCTCCAATTGGTTCTAATTCATTAAATAACTATTATTTGCATAATTTAAATTTAAAACACTCACCAACAAAGTGTGTACTGTAAAGTAACGGTGCGCCATCTAGACAAGACCTATTCAAATGTTTAATCACTCCGCCATTTTTCAGCCGATTTTGGAAAATAAACAAGATTCACTCAGAATACAATATCGATCAAAATGACCGCCTTCATTAGATACACAAAAGCGGCCCTTTTTTGGGCATTTGCATTGTATTTGACAACATTTCGGGCGTAATAATAGCAGCAATTTCCGATTTGATATTAGGTTTTAGTTGTTCAATAGTCTTCGGTTTGCTGGCATACACCTTACTCTTCAAGTAGCCCAACAGAAAAAAGTCCGGTGCCGTCAAATCCGGCGAACGGGAGGCCACTTCAAATTGTTTTTGGCGGAAGGTGCCGAATGCTCTCCATATTTCTTACGATAGGTACGCACAGTTTTTACAATTGAACTATTGCTTTCGATGTACAGCGCTACAATTTCGGCCCGTATTTTTTGCTGAGAGTCGATCCATATCTAAAATGGCATAGGCTGACGTTTCAGAATATGGCTGATTTGTCAAAATCGGCTGAAAAATGGCGGACTTATTAAACATTTCAATAGGTCCTGTCTAGATGGCGCACCCGTTATATACAATTATCGTTAATTTATTTTACTAATTAACTCTGTATTTACAAAATTAATACTTTACGAATGGCACTTTCATTGGTAACATTTTGGTATTGTTCACTTTAGACTACGAAATTGTTCGCAGATAGAAGAGCCTTACACAAATTGTCATTGAATACAATTTGAAGTTTTCTATGAACACACTGTGTCATCAAGTTGCTGCAGTTTGGTAGCATTGTTCAGCTGGCTGGATATGGAAATATTGTTGTATTGTAGTTCCGAATAAGGAAGATACCTATAATTACAGTCAATAGGAGACAGTTAAGATTGGAGATCGTAAAAACATTTCTTACCATATTTTGGAACAAAATAACATTTCATCAGCACCTTAACTCAGGTTATGGTTTTATTCAGTGGTGGGTTTGTGGTAATTTAGTCATTTTAATTTCATTTATCACCAGCGATAGAAGAACACACAACTCTCACGTCACTTAAACTACAAATTTCCACAATTACCCAAAAACCAAACTCTATTATATCCACCGACTATTAGTAGTTATTTATCAGCGGAATGATTCAACAAGAAACTTTAAAATTGATACGCTGATCCCGTCTTCATATAGAAAGGGTTTTACCAGCAACTTATTTCTAAGACCGCTTATGTAAACAGAAAATAATTTTACGACAAAATGATTTTTTGCCGAAAACCGTTTTACATATAGAAACTATGAAGAACTCCAAAAGTATGAAGACAATTGTGAAAGTATTGGAATATGCATGTATAAAATATGCACAATGTATATAACTTTTATTTACTCATAAAATAAGCAAATATGTCAAGTGTAATTTATTCTATATCATTCATTCATATTTCATAGTTCGTTCGTGCTCTTCATTTTGTGAAAAACTGTGTGATTTACAATATATTGCGATTATTGCATATAAATTTATATTAAAAAAATTTAATTTAGCCACGAGACTCAAATTATTTAAATAAAATATGAACATTAAACTTCAAAGTGTTTAGTCCTTTTCAATTTCAGGGCTTTGAATTTGTTTTTTATAAATAAACAATAAATTTTAATTTAATAATAAACAAAAATGTTGATAAGATATAAAGACCAGATTACAACATTTTAATGTAAAAGAAATTCATTTCTATTTATAATAACGTAATGCGTCGCGTGCACGCTCAAAACAAAAGTTAATTAATAGTTATTTAACAAACGAGTGTATTAATAAAGGCGATTAATAATGGAGATATTTGAACGCGTGAGCAAAGCGAGCGCGTTAATGTTTGAGATTGTTAATTGCCGTTTAATTCAAGAGTTAGTTACACAACTTTTCCGTCGACCGTACTTTAATATTTTTAGAAAAGGTATGCAATTGTGAACGCACCTTTAAAAAGTACCGTTTTGTGAACTTACCACAATTTTTTAATTATATAACGTAACCCAACTTCATTGTTGCTGTTTTTAATGTTAATTTGTTACTATTAAAATTTGCTTTGCTACCAATTATGACAGATTTTTTATTTACATTTTCATATTGTAATTGATTGACAGATAAAATGGCAACTTAAGAATTATACATGTATGCTTAGTTGCCTATACTAAAATCGTTCATTAATAAAAATCTGTTCATTAATACGGGTCCTTAATGAACGATTTTGTTTACGTTAATGTAAAAGTCATAAATGCACGGTCGACGAAAAACTATTTAATTTGTTACAATAATCTTATTTATACATTAAAAGTCACGTTGAATTCGACTGGGTGTGAATTTTTCTTACATTTTGTCTTTTTTTGTATTCGAAAATTTTTCATTTCCGTTTTACTTCTGATCACTTAAATGTTTATAATGATGTCAAAGTCAATAATTTTCCATATTCGGCATTGTAAACGCGTTTTATGGTGCTAACAAAATTTGCTTTTACACATATTCTTTTGGTTTACTATTTTGGTTTACTGATTGTCCAGTTTTATCACACGGGCCTATTGATTGACTAATTTTCAAGGTTCTTTTAAATTACATTGTTGAATCGTACAGATCTTATTTACGACTGAATCTGCCATATTTCTTGGCATTTGATTTTATGATTGATGCATCCCACATAAAAAAAAATCGTTGAGTTCATTTCACAATAAATAATAAAACAGATATGTTATTTGTAGGATAAAAAGGTAGGTAATTTTTACTCTTTATTTATTTATTTGACTTAATTATTTTTACAAAAGATTTACTGTTTGTTCAAAAAAAAATTTTACTCTAAATACCCTAAGAAAACAATGAATACCAAACTCGGTTCGTTGTTATCTGTAATCCAATTGGTTTTTTCTTTGTTATACCTTTTGACCTTTTCGCATAGAGTTTTTTATGCACACAAACATAAGATGACTTTTTTATGAAATGGCAGTTAGGATAGGGATCAAGTTTAGTTTACATTAATTGACAAACATCATAAATAATATTCATTAACCTTTTATATTCTACAACCTTTACTAATTATTTAATTTAACAATCATTACGTTTCTTCAATTTGATGTAATTTAGTTCTTAAGCATTATTTGTTCATGAATATTAATTAATTCTTAACTGTAATACCCATTTGGGAAAGATAAATTCAAATCCTGAACGAATTTTAATGTTTGGGTAAGGTATTAGATATAACGCTAACAGACTAAAATAATGTTTGAACATAAATTGATTTTATTTTTTAATTATTTTGTGCATAGGTATAAAAGTTTCTAAATTATAAGTTTAGAAAAAAATTTCATATTAAATTAAAAAGTTTTAAGGTCCTCTCTTTTAAATTTATTATTTTAGTCTTTGCATAAGCTAAATATACATTTGAAAATTAATAAACATTAAAAGCGAGAGATTCTTTTATGAACGTGTTGATAGAAGATTTTTGTTAATTACGTTAATTATTTAGTAAATTAATTAATCTTAGGAAAGTAGGTTGCATAACAATGCAATATATATTAAATAAAGGTAATTACCGCTGTGGATTTAAGCTGTCATCAAAGTAAAAGTTAATCAAATTTCATCATGGAAACCCTTAAAGTATAAGGTTGTTGATTGAAAAGATTAAACAAAGAGATTAAAGATTATATGTCAGAACTTTTTTAAGCTTTTTCTTATTAAAACTGAAAATGTAGTTTCACTTCTATTTAATTTTTACTGACCGTACAAGAAAAGAGTAGTAATAAATGATAATAAAACTACCTACTATCGGATTATATTTCTTGCAATCATTGTAACAGCGTCATATTTAAAGTAACTTAAATTAAAAGTTTGGAAAAAGTATTAACATTAACAAAAGCTTTCAAAAAACGAACTTAATAAGTAATAATTTTGAACGTAAATTTAGGATCATAAATTCACACCCCGTTAAGAATTTAGAATTTAACGCATTGGGATCATCTATAAGTGGAACTGATCGAACCAATTTTTATGCAAATTTACAGAAAGATAGACTAATTCATTGCACACATTACAATAAATGTGTAACAATTTGTAGAAAAACAGTTATTCATATTAATAGCCAAAGTCCTTTTCTGCAATCAAAATATTTTTAAAATGTTTATTTCTTTTTAATATTGCAATCTGTGACATTCAGATAAATTACTTAGCTGACTCCGGCAAACTTCGTTTTCTGCCCAAATTTTGGATTTCAAATATTGTAATTCAACATAAAGAAATTACAAATAAGTTACAAATTAATAAACATTAAATAAATACAAAGGGTAATAAAAATTTGAATGGCATTAAAATTAAAATAAATCAAAATTCCCCTTGGGAATGGTTCCTAAAATGGAAGCAGCGTTCCCTCTCTAGATTGCCAAGCTAATGATTTGTTAATATAACTGAGGAATACCATATTGATTTATAACCATTTGTGATATGGAGAAAAAAAGATTTTTTGCGTCAACACTCCAAGAGCCAAAAGTTTCAACAGAAAATGCACAAAAATCTCTTTAATTGTTTTATATTTGTTGTGTTTCGCAAATTGTGCTAAATTATCAGCAGAACAGGCGAGAAGAGATAAAAAGGTTAAATATGAAGCAGCTACCGTATCGACGCATGTGACATCCCACACTAAAGCTTTCCCTTTACTTCAAGAAGTTAAAGTCAAACCATCAGGAATTTTAGCTGAAACCAAAGCTCGCTTTAAAATATCATTAATGTTGTTGTGTCGAGAAAACCTACCATAACTTTTATTACAAGATAGACCATGATGACCAAGAGTATCAACTTTAGAACCACAATGACAAGTGTGTGGTTGGCAAATATTAGTTCCAATTTTAAGGATGTGACAATTTGAAGAGTTTGTTTATCTAACAATGTTCTGAATTGAGAAGACGGAAGTGCTTTTAACAATGATTTAACACCTGATTCTGGTTGGGCACTGGCAAAGTAAAATAGCTTTATGTCGAGTGTCATATTGTGGTAACAAAGAATTAAATATAGTCTTGACACATGGAGTATCCCAACTACGTTGTAAACAAGGATTGTCAGATAAAGGAAACAGTGATTTCCAAACATCTAATGCCTCAGCTAAGTACATAATCTTAAAGTTATTTGAAAAAAATTGATTCAATGAGATTAGCCGCTCCGTGAGTAGAAGTATGAAAAGACGAAATGGCGATATCACTGACACAACGAATTCCTAAACCACCAAATGAAACAGGTACTGATGCATGTATCCAAGACGAAGGAGTAAATTTAATCTTCAAAATGTCTATTAAGAAATTACTAATTTTATCATCAAAACTTTACAAACATCTTTGAATTTCCAGAAGGACAACAACGCAAAAGATAATTAAGTTTGGGAATTCAAAACAATGACGCAACAAAAAAGAACCATATGTGTATTAATGTTTCGGATATTATCTGATAATTTAGAAAATTTTGCTAAACATTCGAAAACATTTGTGGAAAAGCATCTTCAGTTAAAGCAGCACCAAGAAGGAATAAATTACTATTGTCAACAAGACGAATATCAGGAATCAATGTCTCAAAAGAAGAAACAATATTTAATTGATTTAATTTGTTAAATTTTTACAAAAATAGAACTCATTTTAAAAAATTGAGCGTTAAACCTAAGGGTTTAAACTCCTCAAAATGGTTTGTAAATCTTGAAATACACTCACTACTAGAACCTCAATTGTAGGATCACCTTGCTGTACACCAACCAAGACTGAATAAGTTTACTATTATATAAAAGATTTGAAGGTTGAGCATAACACTGCTAAAGATATGGGAAGAGTTCTGAAATTTGATTTTTAACATAAGTTAAAAAAATGTCAATTGAATTAAAACCATTTTTTACATCTATTGTAACTAAAACTTCAGCTAAATTATCTCTAGAAGTAAAGCATGTACTGCAGCTTCACATCCATTTTTTACACCGAAACCTAATTGGATAGGTTTAAAAATACTATCTAAAATATTTGATAATATAAGAACAACCTATTTTGGAAGCAAGTTGACAAAAACAGGAACCAACTGCAATTGGGTGAATACCACCATTTTTTCTTAAAAGAGCACATAAGAAAGCACCAAAAAAGAAAACCACCTGAAAATAAAAATTACAAAGGATTTGTGATTTCGGATAAAGATTTTGTCCTGCAACTCCGGAAGATTTACTTATCAGATCTTTTATATGTTGTGGACGAATTCCATCCAAACCACCAGCAGCAGAAACCAGAGGAAAAGACATTATTCCAAATTTGACTTGATCTTCAGAAACAATCATGGTTTCATCTGATGAAGGTAAATCTGTAGGTATTTGTGAAGATCGATATGATAAATGATGCTTTAAACGGAGTTGTTCAAGAGTATTGGAGTTATCCTCAGTAAAACTATCAGAAGTACTTAAGAGACGAATTGCACCACGAATGTCTTCATCTCCTATCTTGTTTTCCATTTTTTTGTAGGCAGAATATTGGTTTGAAGACTTTTTGCTTTTCATAATTCGTAATTGGTGATGTTATTTTTAACTTTTGCAGTTAAACACATATCTTTGCTGTTTGTTTTTGGTGGTACAGAGAAAACTTTAAATGAGAAAATAAAAAGTTCTTCTTCTACAGTGTTTAATGATACACAAGAATGAATTATAGATGAATTTCGACTTTTTATCTTGATGATGGGACAATAGGAGGGAATCCTGTTACAGTTTTGAAAGATGTAGAAAAGCTGGTTCAGGAGTCTAGTAAGATTGGTTTGACTGTCAACCCTTCCAAATGTGAATTGTTTTTTACATCAGGGAGTATTGACCATGCCAGAGCAAATTCCAGGAACTTCTACACGGTATCCGCACAGTGACACCTCAAGATCTAGAGTTGTTGGGAGCACCCTCTGCGATGAAGGAGTTTCGGACGCATTATTAGAACGCCTCGAAACAATGAAGGCAATGTTTGGTCGTTTGAAGAAACTTTCCGCCCACGTCGCATTCTTTCTTTTAAAAAATTGTCTTGGGATTCCAAAGCTACTATATACATTACGTACCACTCCTTCATGGATGCATCCAAAAATTTTAGAAGAAATAGATGCCGCAATGAAAGCTTGTATGGAAAAACATACTTAACATTTCACTGGACGATAAACAGTGGAAACAGCTGGTTTACCTTTACGACACGGAGGATTGGGAATTAGAAAATGTACCGATCTTAGCCTACCACGTTCCTAGCGTCTTGTTCTGGTGTAAAGTCAGTCGTCTCCAACATACTAAATACTACCGTTGACGATCTGTCCATTCACAAAAACAATGAAGCACTGGTTTATGGAAAGCTAAACATGAAATGGTTCCTCCAATCCCTGAAGCACAGATAAATTGGGATTCGATTGTAATAAAAAAAGCA
Source organism: Abscondita cerata (assembly GCA_030710515.1). Classification (NCBI taxonomy): domain Eukaryota; kingdom Metazoa; phylum Arthropoda; class Insecta; order Coleoptera; family Lampyridae; genus Abscondita; species Abscondita cerata. The sequence goes on from JALBCR010003240.1 coordinate 9,165, forward strand.
GTTGAAGAGGATCTAACATTTGAGACGGACACGGACAAGGCGAGATTAGCTTCTTTGCAGTGTAAAGAAGCCACTTGATGCTTCCAGAAACATTGGAATGCTAATGGACAACAATCAACTACGCATTAGTGTCGGACTACGTCTTGGATGTGACATTTGCCGCTCATATACTTGTTTATGTTCCGAAACTGTAGATAGCAAAGGATTGCATCCCTTGAGTTGTACCAAAAGTAGTTGGACGATTTTTCAGGCATTCGGAAATAAATCAAATCATCAAACGAGCACTATCATCATTAGAAATCCCTTCTATACTGGAACCGACTGGAATATCCAGAAATGATGGAAACTCCTCCTGATGGAGCCACACTCGTACCTTGGGCCAGAGGTCAATGCTTGGTATGGGACGTTACTTGCGTCGACACATTTGCTCCCTCTTATTTGCCCAAAACTTGCTTAGAAGCCGGCGCTGCAGCTGAAATCGCGTGCAAACGCAAACATTCAAAATATTCTAAAATAAAGGATGATGGCAACATTTTCAAAGCTTTTGCAGTGGAGACAATAGGAGCTTGGAGTGAAGAAGCGAGGAGTGGATGGACATTATTGGAAGAACCTCAATTCTATCTTTGGCGATCCGCGTTCTAAATACTACCTAACACAACGCATTAGCATGGCCATTCAACGTGGAACGTGGCGTCAATCCTCGGATCTCTCCCCACCACCGTCCTCATGGAGGGGATATTTTAGTTATAATACTTTAATTTAATTTAATTGTTTTATTTTACCATTTTTTATATATATTCATATTTAAATATTATAAAATTTCCAAAACTTTTCGAATAAATTATAGATGTTAATTTAGTAGCAACTTGAATACGTGCACCACGAGGAATTCTCTTGAGAATCAAAACATTTGATTTCAAATCACTTAATATATCTATAAAATTGTAGGATGATTTTGTTTCGTTCGAAATTGCAGAAAAGTTTTCTTCTTTTATGACACTCTGATAAATGAATCTTTAAACCATTTTTACTTTTTAAGACATTTGAATTTTGGGCAAATAGAACACTTTATTTTGGAGAAGTTAATGTGAGTAAATCATTGCTCTTGTGAATCTTATTTAGGTGAATATTAGACCACATCTTGATTCAAAACCTTTTTGACAAATCGTGACACTTTTTTGAAAAAGAATTTGACTAATTTCAAAACTTCTGTCAAAATTGACAAATTTTCCGAATAATGAGAACAGGAAATGTTTGAAGATCCAGAGTTGATTATCTTTTATATAAAAGAAATTCTGAAAACTACTCTAAGGTAAACCTACTAACGAGGTTTAATGAGTCGAATCTTTAGAGTCCTTTGTTAAATAGTTCTTTCTAAAAAAGAGCGGCAGCTACATCATTAAGATTAGCACTAAGTTTTGCGGTAGCTGGTACTAGCCCGAAGGATTTCTTCCATATTAGAAGGAATGGGTAAGTAGCAGCTAATTTCAAAAGTACCTAGGAGCAATAGTTAATTCTGAAATCGTTGCAACATCTTGTTTAGATAGAAATAATTGAGAGTTTTTCCTATCGTTCAATACCCAAGTAGTTATCTTCTCGTCATTGTGTGATTTTTTCCAAGTCAAGCGTCAGATTCAAATGAACCCTAGGTTTTTTTACGCTTTCTTGTCAGTATAAGACTGTATTTAATGTTACTGGTTGACAGGTTTATTTCCTAGAGTGAATTTTACTTGTGCTGACTTTTATTTATGCACATGTATTCACTTCATAATTTGAATCATTCCTCTGTGATTTAGGTGTTGTTAGCAAGTCCGCTGTATAGAAGGTGTTCTATGAAGCAAGGAGGTAGGAAATCCCGATCGCACAAAACCGCTAGGAAGGGGGAGGCAGAATAAAAAATTTAGTCTTTTTGTTTTGATTTTAGAAAACTAAGAAAAGGACATATGAAAGAGCATAATATCACAGAACTTTGCTCAATATAATTAATTAGAATCATGAATTGCTATTTGTTACTATTTTGTTGTTTGAGTTTCTCTCAAAACGTAAATATTTCTGAAACAGTTGAAAAACCTATTTATCTGACCTTTTTGTTGGAAATGAGGTGTATAATATTATGTATCTTCCTTTTGTCATAGAACACCCTATAGGAGGTATATAACATGTCCAAGCCCATTATACAGGGTATTAAAAAAAGAGTGTAAAATATTTCAGAAGGTAATAGTATGAACCAAAATAATCAGAAAAGTCTTAATAACATGGCGCAAGTACGTGCGGAGATATGGAATTTTTTATGTTTTTAGCACCTTTTGTTATTTAGATGGGTAGGAAGGGCGGGACCTGTTTTATGGCCTCCAAGATCGCCTGATCTGAACCCTCTAGATTTTTTGTTTGGGGATATTTGAAGACATTAGTGTATGGTACTCCTGTAAATAGCCTGGAAGAGCTGCAGCTACTGATTAATCAAAAGTGTCAAGAAATCCAAACCAAGGAGGGTGTTTTCGAAAAAGTTCGAATATCGTTGAGACGAAGATGTCGTGCCTGCTTGGAAATGGACGGAGGACATTTTGAACATCTTCTGTAACTTTGTTTTTGTTTCTTGAAAGCTTCCTTTGTCGGTTTATTCCTAATAAAATATAAATTGTTTGAAAAACGAATAGTGGTCCATATCTCCGCAACCGTTATTTTGCGGACCCATGTTTATTAAGACTTTTCTGCTTATTTTGGTTCATACTATTACCTCCTGAAATATTTTACACTCTTTTTTAACACACTGTATAATGGTTGTAATTTGTATTCTTTTTTTTTGATGGAATTTGAAACTTTTTTTTTTTCTCTTTTTCTCTATTTTTTTTTTTTTTTTTTTTTTTTTTTAATTTTTTTTTAATAAAAATAAAAAAAAAAAATAAATTTTTTAAAAACTTTTTCTTTTTTTTTTAAAAAAATTTAAAAATTAAAAAAATTTTTTTTTAAAATAAAAAAAATCCATATTTTTTTTTTATTACCAAAAAAAAAAAAAAAAAAAATATTTTTAAATTATTTATAATTTTTTTTTGAAAATTTTTAGTGAGAAAAAAAATTTTTTTTAATATTTTTAAAAAACTGACCGTTTTTTAAAAAAATTTTTTTTTTTATTTAAAAAAAAAAAAAAAAAAAAAAAAAAAAAAAAATAAAAAAAAAAATTAAAAAAAAAATAAAAAAAACCTTTCCAAAATGGTTTCGGCTTTGATGTTGGTTTTGCTTGTCGTTTCTCAAGTTCTTTTTGTCTTTTGACCCATATATTTTTTGAGGTTTGGTGACACTTGAGTTGTTGGGTTTTGATGCATTTTGTGGGAGTCGATAGGTGCTCGCCCTGCAGTTAGCGCACTTGAGGTTTAAAGTCACTGATTTGGTCAAGATAGATTACTGTCGCCGCATTTCAGCATTTTAAGTTACTATGGCAGTTGTTTTGAATTTGACTGAACATTTAGTATCTGTAACATGTGCGATAACAGATTTTATTCTTAAGGTTTCCACGACAACTGGTAATCTGAAGATTCCGGTTATGTTCTATATGGATTTGAATTCTTTGCTAATTTCAACTAGCAACATTGGAGGTGGGGTGACCGTTTTTCCCGTTTATTTGGGATATCTTTTTAATTGGATTCCTTGTTTATTTAGGTCATCCTGGACCTCGTTTAAGGGGATTTTCTGCATGATTCCCCTAATGACTATTTTTAGTTTTCTCCGACCGAAGTTCGAACTTGTATAATTGCGTTTTCCCAGGTTTCATCAGCCGTCGAAGCTTGCGGTAGTCCTCTTTGGTTTATGGTTTGACGCTTACGCCTTGAGCAATGACTTTTGCTTTCCATTCTTTATGTTTTTGTCATTATCTTGCTGAGTTGATTCCATTTTGTTCTTTCGGTTAGGATTAGCGGCGCTATGAGTGTCAGTTCACTGTCGTCAGACTGTTCAGAGAAGCACTCACCACTAATTCGTCTACGATGATGACTTAGATTCACTTTCTGAAAGTCTTTTTCGCTTAACATTTGGCTTATTGTCTTTTCTCTTAGGGTTTTTTTTCTTTGGTATGTTTGCCATTCTTTATTATGTTGATGGAGTTGGATCGCTGATTCAGTATGAATCGTTGGAAACGATTAGTGCCAACTTCTTGTGGGGCTTATTCCAACAACCAACATAAGGAATTTCTTTATCACAGTTGATTTGTCACCTAAATTAACTCTCTACCTTTTTTATATTGCATGTCCTTGTTTTGTTCAACCTTACTGAAATCACATACATTTATTTATTTGTTTAATCGTATGGTACATTTTAAATATTGTATTGTGATGTAAGTGTTATGTATGGTGCCCCAGAAGATCAGTATAAACCTGTACAGTGTGGTGACGAAACTGTGTGCAGTTGTGGATTGGTTCGTCTTGGCAAAGCATTTACTTCAAGGTTTAGAAAACCACTAAAACCTAAACATGCCAACCCTACCCACCCTAGTATTCACATGTAATAATATTAATTAAGTGTGTTTTGTCAAATTGTGTTGTACATTTTTTCCTAATTATCCGGGAGGGTCTTGATGACTAGGTCCGGAAACCAAAGTGGTGATTCTTAGGAACAACATGTTTTTCTTGTTGACCATGGAGTACTGTAAGGTACTGATCACCTTTCATATTTTATATTTGAACCAAAAACACACACGAAACAAAAAATGTTATATATACTCGGATCCTCTAATTCATTTTCCTCAGACGACTTTTCTTCTGGTAAAGTTTTTTACATTTTATCGATGTCTTCTTGATCATCTTCGATTGATGTCAGATGCCACGTGTTTTTCCAGATTCTTGTTCCTCACTATCCTAATCAACAACAACTGCAGACCTTATTCCAACTATATTTTTCGACGGGCATTCCTGAATTTGTACACTGCATCTTCCAAGGCCCTTTTAATAGTGTATATGATCACTTCATCTGTAAAACTCTTTATATCTACATTATCATCATGACCTTTACTTTACTTGAAGATTTTCGAAAATTTATAATAATGTTAACTAAGGCGTGTGCCTTTAGTTCCAGGTACATATAACTCTTTGATGTGATAAAATTTTTACCCACAGTGTAGTTTCTTTTTTGTTTTGCCAAATTGGGTTTTTGCAAAGATTTAGTGAATATTTATTTTACTTTGCAAAAGCAACCCGTTATGCAAATAATTTCACTTTGATTGTACAATTTAGTTTCAAACAATATGAAGTCAATTTTTTGTTTAAAATACTCCCATTGATTTTCGGTACATTTATTCTTGAACCAGCTCTTGACGGTCTTGGAAATGTCGTACACTCATTTGTGAAATTGATAAAGTTAATTTCAAATCCAGTTCAGTTCTCTCTCAAATACCTTCCTCTTCGACTTTATCATCCATCTGTAAACTATGAAAAAAATCGGAAAAAACAATAATATTAATCTTTAACTTTACGTAGAATATAATTTTGCAAAATCTAGCGTATTCTAAGGTAAAGATTTCTCGTAAAAATTGGAAACAATCTCGGAATCATCAATAAGGAAAATGGTACAATTATCCGATTTGGAGGAATATGTGTCTTATTTATTTAAACACTGGTTCCAGATAATAATGATTTTATATAAACAGTACTTGTATGTAAATTTTGAAAAAATTATAAATTTCAACATTACGTAAAATTTGTGGTAAAATCAAAAGAATATTTGGCTGTAACAGTACCAAGCACCAAAAGATACCGATCGTAAGTTTCGATTTTACATCAAACCGCCTAAACTTATTTTGACTTACCTTTTACTTTGAATGAAACAAACACTTTCAGGCTGAACACTTTTTAGGTTTACAAAAGGCGCGTAACGATTTTTAGGTTAGAAAGACAAAGCTTGTGTGCAAGTTGCCATGGGCACTCACATCCTATACGACGCTGTACACTCAGATAAATCCAAATAAATGCGTATAGATCCATATACCTCCATCTCCCTCCACATATTTCTGAATACCTCCATAAATCCACACGTAACTCCAAATAAATCCTGTAACTCCTTCATAGTATAAATCTTCACCGGTTTACCCCTAGGGTTTTTCTTAATACGTTATCAGTTGTGTTTTTATTGGTCTATGCGTGTCGACCAAATTTTGACGTTTATGAATAGATGGAGTTATGGGATGCATTAGAATGTTATTCAAAAAAATAAAAGAGGAATTTTGTTTTCTCTACTGAAAGCAATAATTATATTAATTATTTCCCTTTCATAAAATATAATTTTAATGCACGAATGATGAATATTTTTTCCATTTTATGTCATCTTGTTATAAGAGTCACAACAACAAGGAAATTTCAGCTTTTATTTTTCGTAACAATTTGAACAAATCTAAGCAAATACTGTTATTCAGGTTGCTTCTGTTATTCACTGCATGTTCCTTTGTCTTTGAATCTGAAGCAATCAGGCACATGTTGATCCTACAATAGCGTTCTGTATAAAACTCACCCATGTCTGTCTATTTTACTGTTTGTATATTGTTTAATGATACTAAGTATTGTTTAATTTCTATAAAAACTGCATTTTACCAAGCGCAATTGTAAATTAATTTTTTTTTATTTTCCTTTTCTATCATAATCCACCATTTGTTTTTCACTTTCGTCAGTCGATACTTCATGATTGATACTAATAAAACTCTCATCACCTATACATCATCATCTTCCACTTTCTTATCCAATCCATCATCCTCTAACGCTTTAAATGAATTAACATGAGTTTCTTTTTAACTTTAACTTTAATTTGACAAAAACCTCCTAATTAATCTAAATTAAGACAGTACCTATTTCAAATTTATAAAAAAAACTGTGTAAATACGAACAATGAAATTTTTAAAAGGCAACCATTAAGTTCAAACTTTTCAATAAAAATTCTGAAACTGAATGCTTAATTATTGAAAACGGCAAGCATCAGAAACCGAACGTACATGCATAATAAATTATTTGTACGCATTAGCTCATCCATAATAAAAGATTTTAATACACAAAAGCACATAATTTCAATCTTTAAAGACATAGAACCGTAATCTGTGTATTGAATTGGGTTTGACGTCAACATTAGTGTTTTACTCCGGAATACGGATGTGGGATTTAATTTATTGTGATGATGCGGTATGAACATACGTGAATTGGTTCGTATAAAATTACGTTTATTATCTTATAGAGCACTAAAATTACAAGCTAATATTAAGACTTCTTAATTTGGCATATAAATATTAATAAGCTAATGTATTCCCGTTAAACAGGAATGAATAATTTCACATCCCTTATAATGATGAAATGGCGTAATTATTTTAAAGTTTAATAATAAAACTCATTAAATTTTTTTACAAAGTCACTCAATATGTGGAGTTTTGTTAACTATATTAAGGACTACGTACTGCGGGCTGATGATTTTTTTCTATTCTCTCGAAAGCTATAACACTTCTTAGAAGTATATTTTATCCTTTTTTAAGGTTTTATATATAGAAATATTTTATGATTTGTTTTGTTGAAAACTTGTTCTTTGAAAAAAAACCGGAAAAGTACGAAATTGACGGTTTTCCAACAAGATTTGTCTTTCCTAATAAAAATGAAATCCCCAAGAAAGATGAAAAGAAGTACAAACCAATTGGAAACGTTTATAATCAATAAACCGAAGTGTAATTTCGAGTTTACTCAAAATTTATGTATTTGTTATAGCATTAAAATATATATATTTTTTTAATTTATTTATTTAATTATATTGCTTTTACATTTAATTAAAAAGAATTAACAAACCGCTTTATTTTTGAAATAAAATCGTCTTCCGGATTGGACCGTGTCAAATTTTCCGACAGGTAGTGAAAGCAGTTTATTTTTTTGCGATTTCAAATCACCGTCTGTAAATTACGCCGACACACCCACAGATGTTTCGTCTGTTTGAAACTACTCAGGAGTGAACTCACACTGAAGTTTTCTCAGTTCTGAAGAATATTTAGAACGTATTGCAAAGGTTTATTATGTCGAAAGATAATGTTGCCATATGAACAAGATTTGTTGTATAGCAGTTAATATTATTATTGTCGTTGGCTTTTTCCAAAGTTGTTGGACCTTTTTTATTCTGAAAATTCTTTCCATATGAAGCCCCAACTGTGCAAAAAGTAATGGCAATAATAAAATTAAGGATACTTTCAAAAATATAAGCTTGTAGTTTTTCGGAGTTTACCTATTTTAATAACCCTGTGGATGTAAGATAGAAATGTTGGTGTTCTTTTTAACGTGGTAGAAGGGGTCTCATTAACACATTATGACTAAAAAAAACATGTGGATGACAATTTTTAAAATTTAATTTAACTTATTATTTTTTGAGTAATAAATATAAACAAATAACATTGCATCAGTGCTTGACATGTTATGTATTACCAAAATTCATATACAAACACTTGCAAGTATTATCTGGAAGATATATACAGTATAAGAATTTGTGGTAATAGTAGAAACGCGCAATTTACTGATAGAACATTCTCTAAAATTTCAAACAAATTCATTTGCAAATAGACCTGTAGAATTCTGTTCTTGCAAGTAACGTTACACTATACCTGCATAGCAACTAGACACATTTATTTGCCTCGGTTTTTTATTTAGTTATTTTTACAGGAAATAAATAGGAATATGTACACTATTCATTGTGTGAGATTATTATATCTCGACTATATTCGACTAGGAACAGTCAACTAAACTACATATTTTCTAATATACACGTAAAAACTGAATCCATTTCAATACATTGCTTTATTTTAATTTTGTTAATAACAACTTCAAAAAATCCAATACTTTTATTTAATTATAATTAGTAGTTTCGATTTAATAATATACTACCAATAAATTTTATAAATTAACCTAATTAATTAATTCGCATTAAAGCAACCTTTTCGACTGATATGTAAGCAGTTACATAAGTCGATCATTCGATTACTACAGCCAACTAAGTGTTGGCAAAAAACTATCCCGAATCGCCTGCTGTAAGTTCGCAAGAGATTGTTGCTGTTTGGTCCTTTTGGGACTCTTCAGTAATGAGAGAAATCTAGTAAGTTCACTTAAATGTCTTAAAATCCTTTTTTTCAAACAGAGAGCGATTAACTAAAAATCAACGAATCAAAATCTGAGACTATTATTCCAAGGCATGGGGTACCACAAGAAAACTTGTTAGGTAATTTGTTGTTTTTAATATACAGGGTGAGTCACGAACGTGGTAAAGTAACTTTAAGGTTAAACGGAATAAATCCTTTTGCAGCATGGGGATGTAGGTCAATAAGGGGCGCTTTCTAAAAATATTTTTTAATATACAGGGTGATCTATAAAAAGTGGTAAACCAAAGTTATAATTTTCTTATGGAACACCCTGTATTTAAACACGATTTTGGATTGATTGGTTGATAATATCAACAATCTGATAAACGACATGAATGATGCCCAGTCAAGAGCCGAGTGGTGGTTTTCTAGTAAGCTATCATTGAATAGAAATAAGACAAAGCATATAATTTTCTCTTTAAACTCGGTAAACGCAACAAACGATGGACCCAATCATGTTAAGTTTTGTTACGGTTTTATTTTTTAAACCGAGGAAAACGTGTGTCGTGAGCAATATGTTACACGAAATACAAATCTAGAATTAATACGTTGGAACGAAAGTCGTATTTGGCGCGCATTTTGCAAATTTTCGATTGGTTGAAAATAAATATCGATGAGACGATTTTGTCTTTTACGTTCCTGCTTGCTGTTAACGGGTAGAGTTTAGCAAATAGTTTAAATGTGTTAAAAGATTTCCAATAACAAATGGTTAAGTTATATTCATCTCAACCTACCGTAAGTACTCGTTCTTTTCTCTTTTTCTTTGTACAAATTTTAAATGCCACGATGGATCTTTTTTGTTGTTACTTTACGTTACGTTTTCTCTGCGTTTTGTGTCTGGATAACCTCCTGGGGTGTTCGAGTTGCCTTCCTTTTTGACGAAGTACCATGCCACGGTTAACGGCATCAGAAAGCTGTAGGCAATCTGTGGGTACCACGTCTACCAGATAAGGGGCGGCTACACTTTGTGGCTTAAACGAGGGAGCCTAACGACTTTCGGTTCTCTTCGAACACTTTCCCCAAGAAGAATCGTGTTTACGCAATTAAGGAGCTGTCGATCTCGTTGCTAACTGAACATCCTACTCTCGGGACTTCGTTCACATAATACAGCTTAGTTTTAGTGTATCTTATTTATTGCTAGTACGTGTGAAGCTCATGTACATACGACATAAAACGGCTTTAATCTATAGTTTTAAGAAAAACCCTATTCGGTGGACACTCAATAACCGAGAGATTTTAATCAACTCAATACGGGCTTGTACGCTTCAATTTTAACGGTTGTCGCGAAGTCAAAAGGTATTTTGATTTTGCAGGATGTACTTACTCCGTTAGATAAGTAATTTTAAGGGTCAGTGTGGTTGCATGTTCGACCCGAGAAATTGCCGTATGTAAATGATATATGTACACCGAGTGTTCCTATCAGCTAATAGTCAATTGAAACGTTAACAATATGAATTGTGTTGAAGCTTATCTGTAAATCCGGTGCGTTATTCATATAGATTGCGACGACATCCGACAGTCTTTTCTCCCTTTCTCACTCTCCTATTACTATAGAAATTTTAAATTGTCTGTCTTCCTATTATGGTTAATTATTGTGTCAATTTGTTGATCTAGTGTATCTCATTTTAGGATTAAGTAAAACCTCTTGATCTGCTGTTGGTCGGTTTTATTTGTCTCTCTTACTCAGCATGTGGCGTCTTGTTAGGACAGCGTTTTAATTTCTTCGACCTCCTTAAGGACCCCCCCCCCACTCTACGACGACGCCGGGAAGCTGCTGTTCTATCATTGAATTGCACATTTAAATGTTTTTAAATGTATTTTCAAATGTATCTGACGTACCAAAATGTAATATACATTACTATTATATTGTATTCTATTCTAGTATATTTTAATCTATTCTATTCTATTCTATTCTATTGTACAAATGCGTGCTGTCGACTGATACAGTTTTCCACGCGATTCTGACTTGTTACGTTAACCCGAGACGACACTAGATGTGACAACACTTATTGATTCTAATTAATCGATGTTTGACATTTAATAATTTATAGTGAACTAATGCACTACAATGTTGACAAAATTGCTTATTACAATTAGGTATTAAACAATATTTACATTTAAATGCATGTTTAATTAATCATGTTACTTCTGTATTAAAATCAATCTTTCTTTAAAACTATTTTAAAAATAAAACGCCGTTACTCCATCTTTTCCCTGCATTAAAGCGATAAAGGGCGTCCAACATTTTTTCTGCTTGTTCCTGGTCTCCACTCGATTGTCTTAATTATCCATTCGGGTTATTTGATGTGCCCATTTCAATTTGTTCCTTGACGGTATCTCGGTTATGTCTTAGTTGATTTAGGAGCCAATCGCAGCGGTTTAGATTTGTCTGACATGTAAAAATTTTTAATGTCTTTCCAAGATGCTTTTTTGTTATTAAAGATTATATGGTATATAATCAAGTTATTTTGCACCGACTTCAATAAATAGGAGACATCGAAGAAATAATAGATTTTCTTATCGTTTACGAGAAGGTATGGTTTTTCCGGTGATACATCTATTCTTTTAATTAGGTTTCGAAAATTTTACTACTGCCCTAACATTGGCACCGCATTGTAGTTGTAGCTTTTCTATGCAGTTTAATACTATCAACTTCAATTTGTCACCTTTACATATCGTATTTGTAAAGATGTAGCACAAGGGTTGTTTAAATTTTTTATATATAACTCTAACCACAATCACGTAGCAGTTGGAGCAGGCAAAAATTTAAAACCTACTTTAAAATTAACATTTTGGGACTAGTAAAATATAATTTTAATGAAAATTGTTTGTATTCCTCTGAATATCTCCTGCTTCTTAGTGGTTTATTTTTTAAGTCCACTTGGGCTGTCACAATTTGTGCTCTGCTTTCGGGAAGTAATCGTTGGGAGATGTTAACTTCAATTGAAGTGCTTTCTTTTCACGTTGCAATTTAAGAATGTTCCTCCGTAATCTTCTTTACCTAAGAGTACTTGAGCTGCAAGCTTGAGTAGTTTTGGTATAGCTAGAGATGTTAACGGGCATTTATTGCTTCGCCAATATACCTTGCATCATTTGAATATTGGGTTTCAGAAATTGACACTTGTCGTCATTTTTATGCAACAGATCGGACCTTCCAGATTCTGTTAACCATTCAAAACACCTACAACAAAATGTTTGTAATTTATTTAAAATTCTTCATATAACTTAACTCGCCTGGTTAAATCTCCTTTGGGAAACCTGAAAAAACTGATTCTACCATCATATTTAATAAATAAATAAATTCCGGTTATGTATTTGCGGTTATGGGATGGGGGCTTGAATTTTTAACTAATGGCATTTTTTTATTCAATTAATTTTATCGTGTTAGGTAATTTTAAGCAGCAAATACGTTAGAGATAATCTCCTGGATATACAAAATTATGTTTCACTCGTTTTTGTTAAACAACTATTCTTAGATTCTCAAAAATTTGAAATTGTCCATTATTAACCTAGGTCAACAATTGAAAAAATTATTAACCACTAATAGAGAAATTCAACTTCTCAGTTGGCTAGAGACGCAATAATTGTCCACTTCACAGCTAGTAATGGAAAAAATTCATAAAAATCCCCTTTAAATAGTTATTATTATCAGATGAATTTGTTCTATTTCATCTATCCAACATAATATTTTGTGATAGAGTGATCGAAATGTGAGATACTATAATTTTGATTTAACATTGTAAATGTCTATGTCAACTTTTCCGTGGGACACACTATGACAATGGTAATAATATATTTCATAAGTTTAATTTTGTATGACTTAATTTAAATATGATTAATTTTCGGTACCTCCTTTTACATGTTGATTTTATCAATCGTACTTTTCACCTTTATATTACCGTGTTTAAAATATACTCAGTTCATAAGTGAAACGTGTGTCTTACAACATCTCGTGTAAATAGGGACACGTATAAATAGCATAACCTAAGTAATGTCAACAGATGACTGTAACGACGATTGAATATTTAAATGCAAAACGTTATCAAAGCGATAACTTAGAATGCATAAAACTCGTGTCGATAAAGCTATTTAAAGCGATTTGCATTTAAACATTCAATCGTCGTTACAGTTATCTGTTGGCATTACTTAGTTTATACTCGGTTCAGTTTTTTTGTCCGATGTTACGGGTCCATAATTTTCATCTATAGCTACTGTATGTTTACATAGATCATTTACCTCAATTTTGTTCCCATATTTTTGCGTCTCCAATATTTTTGGATATTTTGCTCAGTTTAAATATCCATTGATTAATTACTATTACAACAATACATGATTATCTTAACATTGAACTATTAAAGTCTGAAGTTTATGTTCTAGACAACATATTTGTTAAACGAAGAAAATTTATTGACAATTTTGTCATTCTTTTAGGGAAGTAATTATGTTTCTTTCCTCTCAACATTGTTATTAGTCTGCACGGGAACGGCGCTTTGTTCTATCTAAATGTTATTTATGCTGAGGAGCATTTCATTAATTTCAGTTCATTTTCTAAAAGCTTATAATTGGGGTTCAATTATCTTCTGATCTAATATTATCAAGTTCCTTTCTTATCCTTTAACAAGAAAAGAAAAAAAATTAATTTCTAAATACTCCGCGGTCTACTGCATTCAATGTCCTTATAAGTGAGGACATTTTATAAAGTTATCATACCACATTACACTCAATTTTGACACAATTCTTGAATTTAAGTGAAATTCTATCGGCATAGATTGTCCAATTTCATCAATTGCTTACAGTAGTGGAACTATCAATAATGAAATATTATCCTCCTTGGTTCGCAAGGGTTAACTTTCGGTAATTAACAGTACAAACTGCGGTAATATCCGGTAACATCATTCCCAGAAGGGAACAACGAGGAAACCATACTATAACATTCGTTTCCAATTTTAATTTTACATTCAGCCACAATCACCACGATTCGAAGAAAAATCTACAACCCCTTCGAAAGAAAACCTACTGAAATAACGAAATAATAAGTTACTTAAATTTCTTTATTTAAGTAACAAAAGAGGTCTTCTAGAGTTGTTCTTTAATTTTCTTTCTCACTTTCGCGAATCTCAACTCGGTTCAAGGTAACCGTAGGTTAAACACAATTGTTTCTGTGGTTAATCCTTGATGCAATTGTATTTAACCTACGGTTGAGTTGAACTCAGTTTTATACAAATTGCCCTGATAAAGTTAACTGGAAGGGAAAAAACCAGACAGAAAATTGTAGACATTCAACTTGCAATAATAATATTGACATTTAATATTGACATTGACATTATACCATTGCACATTTTTTTGAGTTAACTTTCCTGATGCCACTTTTAATTTATGAGTGTCGTTTTTGAAATACAGAGTGTCAAAACAAAATTTGAACAATTGATTTTTATTAATAACTCCCGTACTTCTACAGATATTTATTTGCAATTTGGTACATATGTTTATTTTAAGTCGACACACTTTCTGTATAATTTTAGTGAAAATAGTTCAAACACGAACGGCGAGGGGGGGCGGTAAGTTCATATTGACCCCCAATCTTTTTCTCGCACGCTTATGGTATCATAATATTGGATATAGCATTTAATTACCTAACTTCCTTCCCTCTTGTAAAATTTTGATTTGAGGCTTGGTTTATACAATATTACAACTGTATTACAGAGCGGTTACAATATAATGGATTAACATAATTGATAAGAAATATGCAGTAAAGAATATCAGTGATATACAGTAAATCAAAAGTGGCATCAGGAAAGTCCAATTATTTTAGCTCAAAAAATGTGTGGTTAATGGCTTGACCTACTAATATGTAACACCCTGTATAGTTCGCGATGAGAGGAACTCGGAGATGCTGTTTTTTGAATATTTACACTCTTTTTTCCCAGGATGTTATCTTTTTTACCCGTAATTATTCGATGTGTGTTACGGTTTTATTTCCCGTATTTAGGACGTATGTCGTGAGCCGTCTTAGAATGTGTGTCGCAAGTAGTATGATGCGACGAAAAGTCGTATTTGGCGCGCATATTGCTAATTTTCTATTGGTGGAAATTAAATTCAACTGACAGCGGACATTTTTCCTTTCTCGTTTGATGCACGCGGGTGTCTCTAGCATTTTCTCTGAAGTGACATTCTCACCAAAAACTATTTAATGTGGGTTTTACAATTTCCAATACAAATTGTCGTTTACGTTTAATTTGGCTACATTCACCCACGTTGCGTCCGGCATTATGTGCTCGTTGTGTACGATACTGGGATAATTCTCGAGGGTGCTGGAGTAGCTAATTAAGAACCTTTTCTATACCTGAAAGACAACACCACGGTTTTGCATTAATCAAGCCGCAGACCAACGCTGAATACCACGTCTACAGAGGTTGGCTATGTTGCATACTTCCAACGAGAGAGTCACTTGTTTGCTGTTTTTCTCCGCACACCACACCTAAGAGGAATCCCTGGGTCGAACTAACTTCCTCGAACTGTCGATACCGTTCCTAGCAGAATACCTTCATTCTCGGAACTACACTCGACGATTACAGCTAAGTTTTAGTACTTAATGCGTATTAAGCTCTATCACAAATGACATAAAACGGCTCGATACTTAATATTTAAGTAACTTTTATTCGGTGTACTCCTTTCAACCGGAATGTTGTTTTCAATAAGCTCAATAAGGGCTGGGGTGTTTAATTTAGAGCGGTTGTCGCGGACACAAAAGGGGTTTGCGGGAGGTACTTACCTTATGTTTTGTTGTTTAGATATAGTGTAACTCGCAGTGTATAAATGATATGTGTACGCAGAGCCTTAATAGCAGCCACTTCTTAATTTGAATAATAACTCTAACTCAAGCGTTGAACTAAAGCTTACCTGAAATTCGACACCTTAAATAAATTTTATTTTGAATGCATTCTCCCAAGTTTTTTTAAATCAGGGATACTGCCTCCATAATCAACCAATATGGTAGCTGCACTCCTCCTAAACAATGCCCAGTGTAGCTATTGGAATCGGGAAGCTTCAAATATTCAGCAATCTTCAGATCTTGATTTAATATGTGACAAACACGTTTTTGGACATTTTCATTGCCTCTGAATTTTCTCGACAAACTATAAAATGTGTTAATACCCACCGGCTGAACGGAACATTTACTATTTCGGTAACAAACTAAATATCTGGAATTATTATTGTTTTGGGGCCTTCATTTACGATACTTCTATATAACTTCTATATCGTTAATAGATAATGTTTGTAATTCTTCTCCTCTCATTGCTTCATTTAAAGCAAAAATTAATACCTTTAATTTGTTCATTTGACAATACTTTTGATTTTTTGGGTTCACATCCATCATTCGTTTTTTTCAGAAATGCAATTTATTGCTTGTATTTTGAATAGCATCATCATCGAATAGTTGACTACAATGACGATGCCTTCAGATTTTTGGATTGAAAATACAAGAAAAATTAGAAAATTTATTTAGCTTTCTCAGAAAACGCTAGCATAACATTTTCACTGACGTCTTGTACCCCTGATTGTTTCTCCATTGACAAAATTATTCAAAAACTTAATCATATTTTTCTTAGATAAACGCAAATTTAGTGTCACTTCTCTCGCTGCTTCCAAAATACCCCCATTTTCTTCAAAAACACTTCCAGCGTTCACCTTCTAATAAAATTCTGATTTATTTAACACAGCCGACTCTCTTGATTTATTAAAGGATTAAGTTTCAGTTGCTACCCTGAATATTGAATTCAATCATCAGCAAATATATTTTACATATTAGATTGGTTTTGTAGAAATATTTTGTCGGCGCAAACCAGTAATTTTTCATTTTGTCAAGTTCTATTATTACCATTTGGTACACAACACGGTCGTATTCTAGATAGTTTACAAAAGTATATTAAAGTAGCAACAGCTTTTTTAATTTCTAAAGTATCCACTGTAACACACAGTTACTGATAATAATGTACTACTATTGTACTACTTAATTGTATATTATTTATTCAATTAGTACATAAGAATAAGCGATCATACGTTGTCATGCTCGCTAACATAATAATACTTTTTCTCCTTCCCCGATGCGCTGTTGCCACAATTTCTAACGTAGCAGAAAACAGGAAGAGGAAATAAAGATTACCTCAGATACAACGTTATCTTTAAGCTGTCTGTTCAAGCTGTTAAATCAATGTCAACAAATCGTCAAGTTCTAGATAATAATGTAAACTTGTTGTTGTGTTGCTATGGTTACTTTTACTAGACAACTATGGTAAAGATTGTAAAATAGTATATTATGCAACAAGTTTTACAAACAGCATTTTTAGACACAAGAGAAAAAAACAAGTGTCTAAATATATTTATAAAATGAATTGCATAAACTATACTTTTCTACGACCAAACAAAATACTAAAATTTGAATATTTTTGACGATCTCAACAACGACACTATTTATGACATTATAGTTAAAGCTATTTCGTAACTATATCTCGTTCGAGAGCGATGTTTTTGAATTGATCAAGGTGGTAACACTGCTGTGCTGTAAATTATCTATATTTTCCTTTGAATATAAAACTAACAGGAAGGAGGTATTCTAAATAACTACACGACACAGCGCGTGACGGAGTCGGCCATCTTGAAGCTCCAAGTATGACTCATTATTTTGGTAGTTCTTGTCGAAGTTATAAACAGTGCCAATATTTTTGAACATTTAAAAGATTTTAGCCTTATGAGTGTTGAAATCGAAGTAGCTATTGTGTATATTTTAGTGTAAATACTCTTCATTTACAACATTTTCAATATTAGTGGACATTTAAGGAAAATATGGTTAGTTGTGTATCTTGTGGCTGTTCCCTGACACCAAAACATAAAAATTCTGGTGTAACATTTCACTGGTGAGTATTCCTTATGCTGAGCTCCTCAAATATTCATAAATAGAACTTATTTTGTTGGAATAAAATTTGAAGGTTAACTAATTGATCAACAAGTATTACATGGGCGTAGATGGGGGGAGGATTATTAGTAAGTAGTATAGTAGTATTAGTAGTTTGTTCTGAAAACACATTTTTGATATTGTTATGAAAAGAAGATGAATATCGGTTTGAATTAACTATACTGAGAGACATAGGTACTTAAATTCAGTGAATACTCCACAATTATTTTTCTACTCTAGTTTTCCTAAAGATGATTAAAAAAGAACACAAAAGCCTGGTTTTTTTCCAAGAAAAGTAGTGTTTTATGTTCCCATCATTTTGCCGAAGATTGTTTTGATCGAACTTCTGAAATAATAGTGAGACTTTTGCTCAATGCTATTCCAACAATTGAAGTGGATTGTTTAAAATATGTAAGTAATAAAACTTTCTCTCTTAGACAAAGTGAACACTGATAACAGATTTATGTATAAGCTCTGTAATTAATTTTAGGTAAGGACACTTAATCCAGTCATTACAAGATCGGTTGAAGGTATTGAAAATAAATCGACTGCCAGTGAACTGCCTGGATCTTCTATTAAACAAATGCCTTCTCCACCTCCTTCAGAAATATGTTTGCCAGAGTTACAAGACACACCTCGAAAGAAAAGCTTGAAGAGAAAAATTGAAGCCTTGGAAAAAGTAATATTTTGAAAAAAAGAATATGCAGGTTGCAGAAGATCAACTGGCGCCAGAAAAGCAGCTATCCTCACTAAAAGGCAATGACGGTAGAGTTGAAAAATAAAAATTTACTTTTAGAGAAAGATAAAATTGTTATATTGGATCATTTTGGAAAAAATAAAGAAATAATTCAAAAGCTGCTGAAGAAGTCTGAAAATAAAAGGTGAAAAAATTGTATAAACATTCTGTAAGAGCTTTTCAGTAACTCTGCAATTTTTCGCTTAAAGCTTATAGTTATGTTCGGCAAAAATTTGAAAATAGCTTACCTCACCCAAAAACATTAGCTAAATGGTATTCATCTATAAATGCAAAGCCAGGATTTACTTTAGCATCTTTCAATTTTTTAAAAATGAAAGTTCAAAATTCAGATAAAGTGAAAATCATCTCTTCTTTAGTTTTTGATGAAATAGCGATAAGGAAACATGTAGAATTTGTTCGTGGCAAGTATTATGGATATGTTGATTGTGGTAGTGATTTGAATGGGGATTCCATTGAATTAGCTTCTGAGGCTCTAGTATTTATGATTGTCTGTATAAATAAAGCATGGAAGTTGCCAATCGGGTATTTTTTTATTAGAGGTATTAATAGCCAACAAAAAGCTTCCCTAGTAAAGCAGGCTCTAATATTATTGAAAGAGGTAGGAATTACTATAAGTAATATAACTTTTAATGGATGTGCCGGTAACTTTAGTATGTGTAATTTATTGAGCTGTCAGTTTCATAAACTAAACGTTAGAGCAGAGTTTACGTTTGAAAATTGTAAATACTTCTTATTGGTTGATCCAGTTCATATGATTAAATTAATAAGAAATTGTTTCGGTGAAAGAAAAAAATTTATTCATAATCATGATGGATTAATTGATTTTTTATTTGTTGAAGAATTGAATAATTTACAACAAAGGGAGGGATTTCACCTTGAAACGAAGCTCAGAAAGCAGCATATACATTTTTTTAAACAAAAAAAGAAAGTAAAGCTTGAAACCCAGTTGTTAAGTTGTTCAGTAGTAGAGGCATTGTTTTATTGTAAAAATGCACTCAATTTGAAAAAATTCAAATACTGCAGTTCAACTGCTAAATTTATTTTATTAATTAATAACGCTTTCGATATTTTAAATTGCCACAAAATTTCAGATTTTGGTTTTAAACAGGCTGCATGTAAAAAAAAATATAGATAATATCACAGCATTATTTAATGAGTTCAGTGAATATATAAATAATTAAAAATTTTAGATGGAACTCCTGTTCTAGATTCCCAAAGAAAGACTGGTTTCATAGGTTTGTTAATAGGGCTCAAAGCCTTATTGGGTTTGTACGATCAATATGTTGTCAAAGGAGATTTGAAATTTATTCCTGCCTACAAACTGAACCAGGATTACGTTGAATTATTTTTTGGGACAGTTCGATCTCAAGGGGGGTACAATAACAATCCCACTTCTAGGCAATTCACTGCAGCTTATAAAAAATATTAATACACTCAGAAGTGAGGGAAGGTGGTGCTGGAAATTGTATCCCCCTTGAAGATATTAATATTTTAAATGTAAGTTCGAAGAACAAATCATCAATGAGTCATTTGCTAATCGGTTAGAGAATATAGATGATGATAATGATATCATCCTAAATAAGTCCTTGGATGATCATAATTATGCATTTAGTTACGACCACTTCTCTATATCTCCGTACAGTTCAGCAGTGATCACTTACATTGCAGGTTTCGTTTCATTTAAAATGGGTCGAAAACTGCAATGTGAGCATTGTGTTACACAATTATTTGGGAAAAATGAAGAATTTTTGAATTGATTAATAGAATCGAAATCTAGGGAGGTTTGAATTATCCAAGTAAGGGTGTAATTACAATTTGTAAAATAACAGAAAAGTTTTTGAAAAATATACAAAACTGATAGAGAACAAGTGTCATTGAAAATGTTCAGATAGTTTATTGGAAAAAACATATTCGAAAATATGATTCATCACGATATGAGTCCTTTAGATTATTGATTAAATACATATGTTCTTGTTATATAAACACACGAATTCATTATTTTTGTAAAAATTTTATAGGTGATGACAACATCCGTAACATGTATACGAAACTAATATTATTTAAAGGGCAATAATTTTGTATTTTTGATTTATTTTTTTCCTTTCTCAAAAAAAATTAGTTTTGAAATAATTGTATCTCATGATTTACGTGAATATATTAATTAATAGTGAAATTTAAATACATTAAATAATGAGGTCTCATAATTGAATAAAAATTATAAAGTTTCATATCTTATCATGCTTTCGGTCTTTACGAAACCTTGAAGCCTTGGGCCACTGGTAAAAAGAAGCTGAAGTCGGCCATATGCAACCTCCATTCCGGTCAGATTTATCTGAATCTACCCTCTTTCCTGTTCGTTTTATATTCAAAGGTATTTTCTGTTTGTAAATTAGAGGTTAGAAACGAATGCTACTGTTTAGTAACTTAGTGTTTAAACTTTAACCAACTTTAAAGTTTGATTTTAATTTTCCAATATGGTTTCTAGTCTATGTTCTGCATATGATAGCAAAGATCAATGAGTTATTTAGAATAAATAGTTTTTGTACTGCTTATGAGATAGTGAACATGATTCACTTAAATAGCAATTAATTTTTAAGAACAATTTAATCAAATTCTAATACTGTTTTTTAGAGACTTGGTGTGGTATAGTTTTAGATCAAAGATCAGGGAGAACTTTTTCCTACATGAGCGCATTGCTAGAATCTTCCCGCAAGAGGTTTGTACAATATTTTTTGTATCGAGCAAATATTTCTTTAATAAATAGTAGCAACCGTTTTGCATTCATGTCAAATGATATAGTTACCGTGATAAAAAGTGTAGGTGTTATGAATTGATGTTTTCAATTGTAGTCGTCAACATGATGGATAGATGGCACTATACATTTTTAATAACTTTGTGTAGTTTTTCCAAGTTCACTTCTTCTTTTCATTAACAAAAACATTAAGAAAATAGTTTTTAATAACTAAACATTATATTTGAATTACGATGTTATTATTTCAATGTTTGTGAATGCCAGTGTTTTTGGAATTTTTCCCGAACTGATGCGGGAAGAATAACCTCCTGATTAACTGCATCCTTATCAAACTTCATTTCCCAAGCGACGAGTACAAATTTTTTTTTTATGTAGCAGATCATTTAATATATCCAGAACTACTATAGCAATTAAATCATAATTGCGGACTTTTGGGATATGCGATTTTTTATACTTGAGTTAAATTGTGAGGTAAAACATTGCATGAACAACCGGTAGAAAATAAACATCATTTGTAGAATTCTTGCAACTGTATTTGAAAATTAACAATTTCAAACAAATATAATTGCGAGAAATCTACTGAAAGATCAACAAATATTAATAATATATAATAAAAAAGAATAATATTAATATCCATCAACATTATTTTATTTAAATACGTATTGTACCTATCATAGACATTGTATTCAATTTATGGTTAATTATTGTGCTATGTTGTAATTTTAATGTTGTATCTATAATATTAGGTAATTTTTTAATTTAAAATGTATATTATATTAATATTAATAATTCCCAAAATATTATGTATTGTTTCTACTATAAGTTGCTAATGTGCAAAAATGAATTATTCTCATTTAAGTTTAGCAAAAATTGTGTGCAAGATATAAATTGATGTTATACATTTTGTTCTAATTAGCAAAGAGGTAAACGTGCTTGGTACATGCATTTCTTGTACAATGTACTAACACAGTTTAGGAGGGGTTTATTCTAAACGATTAAATTAAAACTAAATTTATAGTCACTTCTCTCTCCGACTAACACCCTAGATTTAGATTCGTAATAGTAAAGAGAGGTCGTTCGGAATCTAAATTAGATTTTATTAGGTAATTTGCTCTCATTGAATTAATTCTATAGTTGTATTTTACATTATTGATCAGATATTATTTAAACAACTAATTTGTAAATGTAATTACAAAGTTCTTAAACACAACTTTCAAAGAATAGATATATAATGAAGAGTTTAATATGTTTAGTTTTACTTTTAATAATGTAAACTCTTAATTAAAGTAATGTTTGCAAAGTTCTGAATGTAATTAATATTGTTACTATTACATTTACAAAACATACTAGGATCTTATTATAATATAAATAATAAGAATCCAATCTTGTTCTTAAACAAAAAAAATTAAACTGATAGTAGATAATGAATATTTTTTGACGTAGAAATTTAATTATTTTTAAATTACATCAATTCTGCTGGAATCTTTTTTCCAAAATAAATAATGACATACATATCTTATGTCTAGAGGCATCTTTCTAAAGTAGGTCAGATTTTTTATTAAACCTCACCTTTGTTATGTACAGAAATTATTAAACCAGACACGTTCAATTTGTGCCCTTCTTCTTTGCGATCTCTTTTAGAAATTTTGTTTTCACTTGTTTTTATTGCTCCGCTTTGTTTGCCTTAATAACGCCGCTTACAAACTTTAGAAATTTAGCTTACATTAACATAATCCAGGCGACATTCTTGTTGTAATATAGATTTCAGGCATCTCTTAACATCTTCTGCAGGGTATTGTTTCAAATAGAAAAGAATAAAAACAATTTGTTACAGTATTAAGAACGGTTACTCAACAAAAGGACAAATTAAATTTGAAATACGAGGATAAAAAATAAAGCTTTTAGGTACTAGTCTAGTAACTTTTAGAAAGTAACGTTTTTTATTGTAGTTGAAGAAGAACATAATAAAATCGTTATTTCAAATTTTGTTATAATACTAAAATGTTTATATTAATTCTTACGTTTACATTTTACGAAGAGGATTTCATTATGATTTTTAAGTTGCAAAATGAATGGCAAATGTTTTCAGTCCTCCGTCCATAATCACAGATTTTGCATCACTCAAAAGCGGCCAGAAACACCCCCTTTTTTTGGCCTCGACCGGCAAAAAAAAGTTACTAAATGTTGGCAATATCACATTATACTCATGATACTAAAATTAGTACAATCCTCAGGCTTGAATACGTAAATAATACGTTGCCTTACTCTTTACATCTTATTTTGAAGAATGCAAAATTGAAAAAAAAAACACGTATTTTAATATATACCAAAATGACATCATGTTAACAGCTGCCAAATGGCATTACCAACCGAAAATATTTTGACATATAAATATTTGAAAATTTAAGTTACAAATTTGGCCATTCGTCGGCACAAAAATCGTGTGTACGTTTTACTCTTAAAATCCACACATTGTTCTAATATTCACGACAGCCATCCATAAAATAACAAAAAAAGGCTAGTCCATAGATTTGTCTAAAAACTGTATCATAAACAGCACGAAGTCGGCCGGTTAACCATATAAATTAATCTTATACTATCAGAATATCATTTTCATATTTTGAAGTATTTCTATTAACGTCAATACTAAATTTTAAATGAATTAAAACTTATCCATTTTTAAGGAAGATGTCGATGCACTTTATAAACTTCGTTAATAATAGATTTAGATTATCTTTAATAGTGCGCTAAGTTGTTGTCTCCGGTAACATACAACCAACTTCTTTGTTTAGAAGCAATATGTTGGTGTCTGACGACATCTCGTGTAAAACATTGACACGTATGATTAGTATTAACTAAGAAAATGCCAACAGTTAGAAGTGGAGGACATGTGTGCGTTTACGTGCATATCGCTATGTGGGGGGGTTGTTTTTTTCCCACCCCTTTTTATTTCTTAAACAAAGGCACGAGTGTCGATAAAGCCAAGTACTAAATCATACGTGTCAATGTTTTTATACCCACGTGATGTCGTCAGTACACACTTTTTTTTTTTTTTTTTTTTATATTTTTTTTCTAGCCACGAGAGTTTTAAAGACCAACCGCCGTCTTGTACAGTTGTATACCGCACTTAAGTATACACCCTGATGAGCTCATAATAAGAGCGAAATGCAGCATCAGGTGTTCTTTCGTTGCGTTATGTTTTTTATGCTTCTGTACTAGGTTTTTTTTCTGGTTTTATCGACACTCGTGCGTTTAAAGTGCATTGAAGCTGTTGCTTTAGATAGCGATATGCGACGTAAACGCACACATGTCCTATATTTACTTTTTAACTGTTGGCATTTTCTTAGTTTCTTTGTTTAGTTATAAAAGTTACGTCTTTCTTGTTGTCAGTTATATAAAGTTGTTTTTCTAACTGGAATGATCTTGACTAATCTGGCAAATTTATATTTACATTTGACAGTGAACTGCTGATAAATTAGGAAAAGTTATTAAATTCACTTTCATTGTCTTAAAACTGGAGATTTGCGTCAATTTATAAAAGCCTGTCAAGTTTGCTACTATTATTTGATGCCATGAGGTTTTTATCCAAATAATCTGCCTTTGTTTTTAACACTTGAAGTATTTTGAGATCAGAGAAAATCGCTGTCATTTCAATACATGAAATATTGAGTTATTGATATACTGCAGATAGTTGTTTTATTGTCAGTTATATCTTAATTTAAATTCTTTATATATTTTTGTATTTATACAGGGTGTACCAAGCGTGGGTCTTCATAACTCATTTGCGGTTGGAATATCGAAAATGTTTCAAATAAAGTTCCCCAATTCAACTTCTCTATACCATAAAATTATTTTCGATATACAGGGTGTCCCGTTTTCCTGTACCAACCTAACTTAATTTTTTAAATGGAATGCCCCATTTTTTTCTTTTTTTTCTTCTTAATTTAAAGGCCACTTCGTTAACCATACTTATGGCTGAAATGCCCGTTCCTCAGAAAATTAGCGCTAAAGGAAGAAAATGCCGTTTCGGTACCCTGCGCCATTTTCATATCTCAAAACAAAGAACTTAGAGGATGCGGTTTCACGATCGCTTCTAAGAGAAATGACCTACCATTTCACTATTTCACAAACATTTTTTTAAATTCATTCAGCTACCGCTTCAAAAATAATTGTTTCAAACCGGCAAAACTTGTTTTTCAAATAGAACACTATTATTTTTTCAGCCCTCATATGCAGAATTTTATTTCCTTTCGTCTGATATAAGGTTGTTGCTATCAGTTCCTAACAGTTTTAAAAATTGCAGTTATATTCTAAATTTTAATTAAATCGGATCATCGCGTGCGCCCTGGTCGGTGATTACTCTTTTCCGCTTTTGTTTTCTACCTTAGGAATAAAACTATTTCAATTAAAAACCAGAGTGTTGTATTTTAGTTCAGACTTTTAAATCACAAAATAATTTTACAAGATGTCCACACAGAGCTACTTTGCCTCAGGCCAGTTCTTGTGTTTAACTTTACAAAGCTGCTCAAATTCTGCCATTTTCTTAATACACATCCTCATTCGACGTTTGAAGTTATTGTCAACGTTGACCAAATTCCGGGTAATTTCTCTGAAAGCGTTATTATCCTCTCCGCATATCTTCGGCAGTGGTAGGTAAAGGTTACACTTTGTTTTTAACGATCCCACAAAGAATCACATTTTGTAGATCAGGCGACCTAGCGGCCAGTTAATTGCCCCTCCTCTTCCTATCCAGCGGTTTGGGAAATTCGCATTTAATGTTCGAATTTCTTGGGTGCAATGAATGGGGACCTCTTGTTGTAGCCACATACTCAAGAAATTCTAAAGGAACATCCTCCAACATTTCTTGGGAAACCATTTTGCAGGAACTGCAAATAGGCCCTTCCTGTTAAGTTCCATCAAAAGTACGTCCAAAACTACGATCACCAAAAACACTCCCCACATTCAGTGACCATCGGTATTGAAAAACTCCGGAAGTTGAGGATTTGCTATCGTATAATGGAAGTTATGCCTGTTTACAAACCATTTTTTAAGGTAGACTCTCATAAACAGGACATATTTAAGAAGTCTTCGTCTTCGGTTATTCTTTCGATGGCCCACTGACAAAATTCCGTTCTTGCTGCAAAATCCCTTGAATAGTTCTGATGTAGCTGAACGTGGTACGGATGTACTTATGCTGTTTCGGACTCTTTGTCTAACATTCTACCAATTTCGGTTTCTCGGGCGATGTCTCTTTACTGACATTCGGTTTTCCACCACAGACCAAAACACGGAACTCATTTTCTCTGTACAACCTCTTGGTGTAGTTTCTTTTCGACTCCACTGATCCTCTAGTAAAAACCGTCCAAACCCTGCTAACGATTCCACTCTAGGATGTCTCTTTTGGATAACGCTGACACCCCGATCCAAAGGATTTCTCTCATTACCCAAGAATAAGAACCATATCTATCATTCTTCTTTATTCACGCCATAGCGGAAAGTTCGAAAATGAACACAAAGTTACAATGAAACAAACACAACGATACAATAAACTTTACTGAACACCTTATGAAGTTCACAAATATGACTTTAGAAAAAAAGCTAATCACCGACCAAGGCTACATGATGACCGATTAATTAAAATTTAGAAATAACTGCAATTTCTCAAAACTGTTAGGAACTGATATAACAACCTTTTCAGACGAAAAATAAAATTCTGCATATGATGGGCTAAAAATAATAGTGTTCTATTTAAAAACAAGTTTTGCCGGTTTAAACAATTTATTTTTGAGCGGTACTTTATAATTTAACAGAAACATGTCATCAAATGGTAGGTCATTTTCTTGATCTGTGAAAACCGCATTCCTCTAAGTTCTTTTGTTTCGGATATGAAAATGGCGCGTACCAAACGGCATTTTCTTCCTTTCTTAATTTTCTGAGACTGTGCATTCAGCCATAATTATTTAACGAAGTGCTTAATAAGCAGAAATCTAATAAAGCATAATAAATGATTCCTAAAAAATTAGTTATGCTTACAGGAAAAACAGGACACCTGTATATTCGAAAATAATTTTATGGTATAAAAGTTAATTGGTGGAACTTTATTTGAAACATTTTTGATATCTCCAACCGCAAATGATTTATTGAAGACCCACGCTGCTTGTACCTATATATGTAATACAGATTTTCTCACAGAATAAATAATTTCATTAAAAATCATTAATATCATTAACTATGGCTTACTAATCTGAAGAACATCTGAAGTTAAGAAATATTTTGTATTCTCTGTCCTGATTATCTGTTTTACATTATTTTGTTTGCTATTCTTTAACCTACTATTTTTTTTCGTCATTGTCGTAACTGGTACTTGGATCGATCCATTATATGTAGTCATGCAATGGCTGTGCTGTTATATTTCATGTTGTTATTTACCTTCTATAATATTTACACACTTAATCATTATTAGTACATACAATGCGTTCCTGAAAATAGGGCCCACTTTTACAATTTTCAAAAACAGATGTCGTTGTTTGGTAAAAATTCACTGGATTTCTTGCACAATATGGCCACGTTTAATTAATCTTTATGAAACGTCAAAAACTTGACTGTCACGTCATAAACGACATTTTCCAAAATGAATTTAAATTTAGAGCAGAGAATCAACATTGTGAAATGGTTTTACTTGTACAAACTCGGCAACTTGCAGCAGCGCGAGTTCAGAATAAGTGGCAGGCGACATACGACAGACCTACACCGTCAAGGAAAAATGTTATGCAAGTCATCAAAAAATTTAATGTGTATGGAAAAGTTACAGATTATCGCAAGAAAAGCGGACGGCAAGCTACAGTTGTAACGGTAGAGAATTGCACTGATGTTCATGATTTTTTGTTAAATGAGTCATCCACGTCTCAGAGACAACTTGCCGCTGAGTTTCAAATCTCAGCAGCATCTACTAATAGGATTATTTAAAAAATTGGCTTAAAATGTTACGTGCCCCGGTTAATACATCCATTGAGCGAAGATGATCCACAATTTTGTTAATAATTTGAGAATATGCTAAATGATGAGGAAAACTCAAATAAGTTATTAGATAGAATTTTGTGGTCAGATGAATCCAAATTTCACTTAAATGGACGGATGAATCGCCATAATTGTGTATATTATGCGGACAAAAATCCACATGTCAACCTCGAGAAAACTACCATTCACCATCTATTAATGAGTGGATTGGAATTTGGTCGGGAGGATTCATCGGTCCATTTTTTATAAAGGAAAATATTACAGGTGGCATTTATTTGAACCTTTTGCGGCAACAGATTATGCCAGAAATTTTGGAACGATGTCCTCTGGACATAATATATTAACATGATGGGGCCCCTCCTCATTTTGAAAGAAATGTAAGAGAGTTTTTGGATGATGCTTTTCCTGGCTGTTGGATAGGAAGAAGAGGAACGTTAGAGTGGCCTCCCAGGTCATGTGATTTAACTCCTCCAGATTTTTCTCTTTGGGGCAATGTCAAGCATTGTGTTTATTTAAATGAGATAAAACCGGACATTGAAACACTGAAAGTCTTTATAACAGAAGCTTTTAGAACATTATTTCCACCAGAAACTTGCACCCGTATTTGCAGAAAAGTACATAGAAGAGTTCAATTGTGCATTGCACATGAAGGTAGACAATTTGAGCATTTTATGTAATAAATAATAGTTTAATTTGTTTCTACTTTATTTTAATGATAATTTGAATTGATATCGGCACTATGCTGATTTATAAGGTAATTCTAGTAGATAAGTGGGGTTTAAAGTTTAAACAAATTCATTAGATGTAAAAAACGTTCGAAAGAGAGCTGGGATGTAGTATTAAGGTATGTATTTGAGTAGTAATTGAAAAACAGGTCCCTATGGAAGCAGCTAGGTAACTTCATTTACATTTTAGATACAAGAAATGGCAGCGTTGCCACATGCAAAATCCCTAATCTGCGGCACCTGTTACGCCAACTATTGAGTCTAATAGAAAAAGTGGCCGCCATTTTCATAAACGCACTGTATGAATACTAAGGTGGGTTAGGGTTGGCATGTTTAGGTTTTAGTGGTTTTCCTAAATTTTAAAGCAAATGCTTTGCCAAGACGAACCAATCCACAATTGCACACGTCGAAGGTAATAAAAGCAAATTACGCCCGTGGTACAAGGTATATACATAACTTTATACTCAGATGAAGATTTTCTAAATAAAAATACCGATTTTAAAAATTAATTATTTTCCACCCATATCTAGTACTGGTTTGAGATTTGAAGCGTAACTATGGCAGTAAGTAAACAACGGTAGCCATATTGCCAAAATTGCAATTTCATTTTGTGTTTGCCGTGTATGTATACGCTAATTGTGCGGTCTTTCAAATAAAGAAAATAAACGAAGTCGATGAGGCTGCGGCAAAAACAAGAAATGGTAGTTTAGTTTCCGAAAAATCTAAAGGGGTAAATGAAAAAACGTATAATGAATACCTTAAATGGTGCGGTATAAAGAAAAATTCCATTGCAAATTGCTACTGTGAAAAGAGTCTTCTGGTTTATTTTAGGTATCTATCGAAAGAAATAAAACATTTTTCGTTGTGGTGTTACCATTCAATGCTTAACAGGTTGACTGCCAGGACAGGCATATATGACCGCACCTGTTTTAATGCAGTGCCGTGGCGGTCATATACGACACTAGAGTTCGTGATTCAATAAAGATTCCTACTCTGCGTAATAAGCGGTCATGCGGGATTTACGTGTCACACATGACCGTCCGGAAAACAGAGGTAATACATTTTTACAATACAGAAACAGAAACTTTATTGCTCTATCATGAAAGGAAACCGTACAAAACAAAAGTATCGCGTCTGCCAAAGTCCTAAGTATTATGTGATGATGTACGGACGGCCAGAGACACTTCTAAATATTAGTTTTTATGACGAATGATGTTAAAACAAGGAACACTTTGTGGTTCTTCCTGACAGTCTGCACAATAAGTGCTGACTTTTTAAAAGTTTTTGACAAATTGTTTGCTATTTTCTCACTGTAACATCGTTTACAGTATTTCCTTGTTTTCACCGCCAAACCTAGCTTTTTAACAAATTTGTGAACTGCAAATGATCTACTTGTTGACGTCTTCATCTGTCGCTCAGGTAGTCCTACTTCATTCTTTTCCGAAAATAGTGTCATTATTTCTTCTCTCATTTTTCCATCTTCATTTTCTTGTTAGATAGTTGATTATAGATGACCCAAGCATTCACTATTGTTGTTCCTAAAAAAAATTTGACTCCAAGCTTTTTATACCATCTTAGCGATTTTCTCAAAGCTGAACCGTAGCTCAACATTTGGTCCGACAAGTCGATGAAAGATTTACCTTTATTGTAATCAATTACAGCTTTAGGTTTGTTCAATACATCTGTGCGTCTCTGTATTTCAACTGTGTCGACGGTATATTTGGTTGATAGCATCAAGACGTCTTGCTTGTCACGCCATTTAAAGATGCAGACACTGCGTTCGTTCTCCAAACCAAATATTTCTCTCTTCTTCATTCTCAATAGGAGCTGGAACAAGTTTTGAGACCTGATCTTAGAGATAACGCTGCTTGTGAAAAAGTCGTCCCTGCTCCAGTAGTTTTTAATACTAGGCATTTGTACTATGCCCATATATGCAATTATTCCAATAAATCGAAGCATCTCCTCTCTATCTACAGGAAACCATCTATATAGTCTAGACTTTGGTCTGATATTGTTTTGCTCAGTAAGAACTTGTGTTGCATATAGATTGGTTTGGACAACCAGTTTATCGACAATTTTGTTATCGAACAATAAGCGAAAACAGTTGTATGGAGTTAACTCTTGTATTAGAGTTGCACCAAAATTGGGTGCAATTCCGACTTCTTCTTTCTACTCAAACATTTTATGGTTCCCAACTGGCTGTGTCCAAACGTAGTCGGCAGTGTTGAATGTCTGGGTATTTTCCACAGTTGTCTCATCTTCTTCATCAGAGTCAATATTGTATAGGCTGTGCTCAGAGACATTTAAGTTTTGGAGGCCGCTTAATCAGTTTCTATTTTTGATCTTTTATCGTAATATTAAGGGATTGCTTTTCTGCTCAACAGGTAGTGTTGTTGAGCGGCCTGCAGTATTATCTGCACATGATATACTAGTTGACGCGAGATGATTTATTTACAGTTTAAACATGTAATTATGTCTTGAACACGTTTGTTGGAAATTCGCAATTAAGCAATTTCCTAATGTTTAATTCGTCTGTTTTTACAAATGATGGCGTCCGCGCGATCATGATTTTGGTTAGTAATAACCGTAATGGGGCGGCCACTTCTTGGATGATCACGAATAAACATTTTACCTCTGTTTGAAAGACTCACCTTTCTAACCCATCGAAGAACGTTGCTAACATCCATAGTGTCCGGTCTATACACATTCACCAAACGACGATGGATTTCAGCCGCATTCTGTACACCTTTGATATACAAAAATTCGATTACACTAGTAGCTTCCATGTTTTTATCATCCCACAAAAACTAAAACAAGTGCATTTAAACGTGTTAAGTCAAATATCTACTAAGCTTCCATCTTTCTAATGCGAGTTTCAACAACTTGTTATCTGTATCGGTTGCTTAGCAACAGTATAACAGCCAACAGGCGTTACTTATCAGCACGTCTAACACGGTTTGCTTCAAGTTACGAATAGTAAAACACCGGTGATATTCGATTAACGCATGTCTACTTCCAAATTTATAAAATTAAAATTAGAAAAAATCTCGCTAAATATAAATTTTGTTAACGATTTGTTCTGTTTTACACCGCGTTTCCCTTAACAGGACAACGGCATAATTAACACCCAGCAGAGTATGGTTCGAGCGTTGTTAATTCAAAAAAATATTATCTGACAGCCATTTTATTCAGTTTTAGTCAGATGTATCGTAGCTTTATTAGAAGATCTTGTTGTTGGCATCGATCTTTGCGATATGCTTCTGGTAGGCGAATTTATATCGTTTCCCCACGAGAAATAAAAGGAAGTACCGGCCATTTACGTCATTTGTATACTAGACTTAGATACGCTGGTGTTTGTTTATTATGCTGTGAAAGAGACATATATAAACCGTAAAAAAAGTTCTTTTTACTGATAACTGAAGAGAAATCTGGAAAAGTAAATGAAGTAAAAGTTTTTTGTGATTATCTTGGTTGTTTTTTAAATAGTTTTTTTAATGCTATAATACAGTTTTAAAAGTAAAAATTTGTCTTTTGAAAAAGGAGACCTTTTCTGACCATTGAGAAGCTGAGCATGGACAGTAATGACTTTGAGTTGGATTAAGTACTTAATTAAAAAACCATTTGTATTCGTTTGAGAGGGGCATTGACCAGTCAGGTTTTCTAAAAATTTGCATTGAAAACGACGCCTTAGTACTTCCACCTTTCGAGAAACGCTTTTGCAAGTGCTCGTAATCGCACGCCTTAACATTTCCTTTCGTCCTGCAAACCGTTGTCGTACTTAAAATGTTTCATTACTAAAAAAAATTGTTCTCCGGCTATAGATTGATTTTTGACACAATTTTGATATGATTTTTTCTGGTCCATAAAACTGTGTAAGCGTACTAAAATTTTTTTCTGAAAGAAAAATTTTTTCAACAATATTGCTATATATTAGTAAAATGTGATTTTGCGAAAACAGTGCGGTTTATCGAATCTTATGTAGAGTGCTTTTTTTTGTGGTCCATAAGTCACTTAATCCACATTAGATAATCAACCTTCTTTTATTCATTGGCGTAGATATTTCAAATGTTTAATTATTACAAAACCTAATTTCTCCCCCAATGGATTAATTTGCGTCAACATATTAGTGTGTAGATAGACGTTCCAAATTGTAGAAAAATCGTTTGAACGGTTAAAAATTTATATCAAAACAAAAGAATATTATAACTGCATCTTCAGGTCCGTGTTGCACCGAAACTAAGCAAATTTTTACTAAGGTAAATGATGTTAACACTACTTATTTTGTCCTGAAAAATACGTGGTAGAGTTTTGTAAAGATCGTTCAGGGACAACTTGTGTTTAACGACAACCCTGTATGTATTTATAAAAACATTTTTTTTTGCAAGGCACTACTTAAAATTAACTAACTGATATAATTAAATAACTTCTAATATATTATACTGTTGTTTAATTGCTTAATTACAAATTGTCATTAGTCATGAACGCAGTATATTAAATCCGACAAAAAAGGTCGTAACAAAACGGTTGTTAATTACGCATCTTTTTATGTAGAAAAGAACGCTTAGAACGGTATTGATTTTTTTTCAAGTATTTCATTCAAAAGCGATTTTAATTTGTATCAGAATATTATTTTTGACATAATACTGAAAGTTAATGTTAATAAAACGTAATTTCAGTATAAATTTTACAATAACAACGTTACAATGTCTTGTCTTAAAGGATATGATGGGACGTAGATTCACCCTTCAGATTACTTGAGATGAATTGCCTTAAGAGACGATATAAATTATTTCCTTTCTAACATTCTCCGTCGCTTTCTAAGGTGCCACAATACCAAACAAACTTCTTGTTACATGTTTTATGAGGATTAAATCATTTACTACATTAACAATAGATTAAGTTCTCGGTCTTACACACAAAATAACCATAATGGTTGAAACAGAATATGTCATTATGATGGAAGGAGTCCAGGTCTAGATAATTTGAGCTAAAAACCAATTGAACTTGACAAAATTGGCGACAAACGGTTTAGAAGTTCCTCCAGTATACAAAGCATTGAGCATTTATTCGGTGGGCTTCTTAGAAACAAGATCAAAGTAATTTCACGTCATGCTTGAGTAAATCAACAAATTGTTTTGAAAAATATGAATAAGGCACATATATTACAATAGAATTTTCAAACAAAGTAATGCTTTAGTATACTGTATCTTAACGTCCTTAAATACGGTGTAAATGTTAACAACAAAATGTTATTTTCTTGATAATAACAACATCAGAAAAGGATTAAATAATATAACATTTTTTATTACTTTTTGCGGCAGTCGAGCATGTTGCAATTTGAGCTTACAGTATATTTAGTGTTATATATGACACCATATGCTTTGTGGAAAATTAATTTTAAAGGTATATTATATTTAAAATTGCTTTTTGATCCATCTTATAAATAATTTCATAGTCAAAATTTACACAAATACTTATTTAAATGGAACGGAATTTTGACGAATAATTTGTAAATAGTTTTTTGTGCAACAAGTGTGTAAACTAAGTCTTTTTAAACGAATGCGAAGAATTTAGCCGAGTACGCGAATGGTATCAAAAGATGTAAAATGGTATTTTGTTTTAAGAAGTAGTAAAAGCAATGCTTTTATGACGACTCTGTAGGTTTAGCAGACAAACGAAATCCTATGAATTTTCCACGTAACTCTTTAAATAAAGCTGCAAGAGAAAAATCCTACTGCTCTTGGCCACTTAATTTTGAATGTTCAATATCTTATTGACCCATATAATTGCATTTGGATTTCTGTGTATATTATTATTTATATTAACCATACAAGTTTTGCTCAAGATCCGTTCTTTTACTCCTAAAGAAGACCCACTACGTGGTTTCAAGGAGGCTACTAATATTCATACACATTCTGTTTTTATATGCAGTAATTTCCCTATTGTGTTTTGTCACAATTTCTCATTAGTAGCATAATAACATACAAATATTTTGCAGTAGTAAAAAAATCAGTTTAAATTTAAGGAAAATTTCTTCTTTCTATAGGAAAGAAGTGAAAACCAGATTTGCCATAAATTATATAAATATCTTTTCAATGGGTTTTCAATCCCCGTCACTATTTCTGTTTCATATTTCGTAGGCGCTTAAGTTCGACAGAATGGCAGCAGCCGTGTTTTAAAAAGTTGCCAGTAATTTTAGCTGAATAAACCGTAGTACAAATACAGTCCATTATATTAATTTAATAAATTAATTACTCTAACATTTATATATAGTTTCTTTTGTTCTTGTTTATTTTTTCTTACAATTATTATAAGTTAATTTTAAAATATTTCTTAGCATTATACTTTAATTAATGATCTGTATAATTATTGTCTAAAATGTTTTGTTTGCTTGATAGAAGGTTAATAATAATAATTTATGTTGTTGTCCAGCCTTTTGTTAGATTTTCTACTATACATTCTTTCTTGTATATACTTACTAATTTATTTCTTCGTCTTTGTGCTAATTTCTTTCTCATTTCCGCCTTTACTATCTCGCTCTTTTTTAGTTTTTCTTGATAATTGTTTCTGTTTCGTCTTTCTTTTGACGATCATTTATAGTAAAATTCTATCTAATTTTCGTTCTTGTTTCTGCTGTTATAATCTCTCCCCATTTGTCTTCTATTATTATTATATTCTGTGTCTTTTCTGTTCTTAAAGCTTTTAGTGTCCTTTGATCATTTGAGCCGTGTTTAGCAAAAACAGCATATGTCCAAAAATAAAAAAAAGCAGGAGACATAAAAAACAGTTTAGGTGGCTATGCAACGGAGTTTTTAATAAGTTAATTCCGCAGGCTTGTTTTATTCATGCAAACAAACATATTTTTCATGATATGAGCTTATGTTCTGTTAAGCTTTTCTGATAAGAAGCAAAAAACTAATGCACATACGCGATTTTTGGAGGAAATAAAATTCATGTTTTTTATTTTTTTATTTGTTATAAAGAAATTGTCATAAGTAATAAAAAATTTTAATTTTATCCTCTGCTTCGTCCAGGATATCGAAGGGGAGACCTTCAAGAATTTTTGGTAATATATTTTGTTTCTAAATAAATAAAAATAAAGGCAACAAAGACTTCAAATTATCAACTTTATTAGATGGAATGGGAATTGGGCCAATATACAGGGTTATTCACGGTATACGACACGGAATATTACAGCCAAAGTATTTAATAAAATTGGAAAAATGTATCTGGGATAGAAAGAGACCTATCGGAGGAATACTTTAAAATTATTTTCGAAATATACAGGTGTTCCAAAATACACAAAACGTATCAAAGTTGTGTTTTTTCTTATAGAATGTCCTGTATATTATTACATTTTCAGTTTCTACGAACAAAATAAGAAAGGATTTTATAGAGGTTTACCTTACTTAAACCTAAAGGTTTTTGAGATATTTTGTATTTTATGAAAAAGTCGTTGCTTAATTTAAATGGAACACCCTGTATTGTATATCAACAACAAATGTAAAATATAATGACCTATCAAACAATACTATAGTGTCTTATAGCTAAATGTTCAGGTTGTCATGAAAAATGCAAATTTTCATAATGAAGACTGATTTGTAACAATTTTAATATTTATCAAGTAGGCTATACAACTTTGACAAGTGAATATTATGTATTTGTAAGAAGCCCGTCCATTGACGGGCAAATTTTATTGCATGAATTTAATAATGCTAGACTCCGCGTTCATGTAGGTTGATTCCATTATTCTCTGAATAATGTTAAACCTATGGCGGACAAAGACCCCTTGGCCCCGCCTCTGTATGAAAATTTTCGGTTTTCCGTTGGTTTGAAGGCAAGACCCATCGGCATGCCAAATTTCAAGTCTCTACGACGTCTGGAAGTACCCGTTTAATTTCGGAGACAGACACGAAAAAAATAGGCGCTTTATTTTAAGCAAATGTTTTTGTATTTCACCAGTATGTTTTACAATATTGTAAACTGCTTACGAATTGATCCGTGGAGCAGATAATTCATTAGAAGAAATATTATTGTGAAGTAAATTTGTATGTTTATTAAACTCTTGTAAACTCGATACATATTTATTTCTCTCAAAATTTAACACAATTGATGAAATGTACACAATGCAAATCTTCCCCTTCTTACGAATACATAATATTCACCTGTCAAAGTTGTATAGCTTACTTGATAAATATTAAAATTGTTACAAATCAGTCTTCATTATGAAAATTTGCATTTTTCATGACAACCTGAACATTTAGCTGTAGGATACTACAGTATTATTTGATAGGTAATTACATTTTACATTTGTTGTTGATATAAAATACAGGGTGTTCCATTTAAAATAAGTAAGTTATTGCGGTTCAAAACATGTCATTAATTAATCTTATTTTGTACACATTCTGTATATGATAGTGGATTTTTTCAAGTTCTTTTCATAAAATACAAAATATCTCAAAAACGTTTAGGTTTAAGTAAGGCAAACCTCTATAAAATCCATTCTTATTTTAAACGTAGAAACTGAAAATGTATTAATATAGAGGGTATTTCATAAGAAAAAACACAACTTTGATACGTTCTGTGTATTTTGGGACACCTGTATATTTCGAAAGTAATTTTAAAATATTCCCCTTATAGGTCTCTATCAATCCCAGATATATTTTCCCAATTTTATTAAATAGTTTGGCTGTAATATTCCGTGTCGTATACCGTGAATAGCCCTGTATAGAGGTGTCAGGTTCATTGTCGAAGGAAGATTTGTTTCGCTACTTTGCTGGTACGAAAAGGTTCACTATAACTTTTAAAAAAAGGATACTAGGGGCCTGCTTGATAATCTTCATTATTCTGACGTTCTTAATGTTGATTGCAGGCTTAGGATTTTTGAAGAAAAATTTGGATGTTGCACTTTTCATGTCAAAGAAGAAATCTTGGGCCATCTTTATGAGACAAAATGGACTTGGTTTCTGCCTAGCTTCCACTATTACTTTATCCCACCCGACTGGTATTTCTACTTTTTCCAAACGTCTCATTTTTTTCTCAATCAAGGCAAAGTCGGAATTATTGGGCAAATATGAATGACCTCGCATGGGAAAAACATACTTCACAGAATCCACCATTTTAGTACATGAACCAATGTGTATAGAAAATGAACCATCACGTAGTTTTTATTTTGCCCTAGGCGACCATTACTAAATATTACTATGTTTCGATTGTGAATGTTGTTTTTCAAATAATGCAAAATCATAGAGGTTACGTCATTTGCTCCTCTTTTGGCTTTGCTTTCTAGGTAGGTATACATGTTGACCTCATTAGTGTACCACAGTATTTTACACGGAATTTCAAGGTATGTGAGGGAGAGAAAGGTTTTGCATAAAGTGAAAGCATATGCACATTACTTCACCTGCTTGAGCTTTTACTTTATATTTTCGTTTCGTCTCAAAAAATGCTTCTGCCTTTCGAATATGTAGCTCTTTTTCCCTTTCGATGTTTACTCTTTCTTCTGGCTCTAGATCTAAGCGATTTATACTCTGTGTAAATTAATCACAATCCGCACAAGTGTTGGATCTTGAATACTCAAATTTTATATTGAAATGTGTTCTAAAGACTTTCCGGCAAGTAGCGGCAGTTAAGGTTTTTACGTAGGGAATAATGAGATTGCCGGGCAGAAAATGTCTGAATATGAGTTTTAATAATGTGAGTTATATATTCTGGATATTTATTAGACTTGTTTTCATGAGAGATATCATTAAGGAATTATTTGCATCTGCTTGGTACGCACTTTATAATTAAAATGAGCCCCATGTGCTTTATTAATCGCATTACCGCTAGAACGCATTCTTTGGATTTGGTTCATAGAAATCAGCCCAGCTGAATGTGAATCGTGGATATTTTTGTTACTCAAGTCGTTAAACTGTGCCAATATAACCTGCCTTTGCTTTTCGCAAATTTTATTAAAACATACATTTCTGCAACTGCAAAATTAAGGAAAAATAGTGTAAATTTTACTTAATAGTACAATGACAATATTATAACATAACCAAACATATTACAAATAATAGGACAGATCGAAGCGACCTCTTCAGCTTCCATTTCCACCAAAAACCGCAGTCCAAAAGTTTTCAAGGACATATGCGGTTTTTGCCTTGAACTGAAGGACTTATGTCGTTTTTGCAGAAATCAACGACAGTTTAAATTCCTAGAATTTTGGCGCTATGCTGTTTTTGTAGGAATTCACTACATGTATCGACGAATATCATATTCCTGCACATATTGGCGTCATAAACTCATTTTCGGTAAATTGGGACTTATGCTGTTTTTAACAAACACGTTTTCTAATGTTTCTCTTCTTTGCTTTCCCACATATTTCTTTTGATGTGCTTACTATTATCTTCTTATAGTATTATCCACCCTTCTTCTATACTGCTTCTTTATTTCAATGTGTTAGTTCGTACTTATCCGCTATTTCCCTGTTTCTTAATTTATAATATCTAATTAATTATATACGTTCTGATTTTTTCTTTTATTCCTCAGCGGGTTTTTCTCAAGTCCATTTTGCCTTATTATAACTATCACCTTAACGTAATTGCTACCAATTTCCAGTTTCCTTTTCGTTGTCGAGTCTATTATCGTTCTTCTGTTTTTTCTTAACACCGTATGTAATCTTTTATTTCTACTCCTGATCTCTGTCTTAAAATTATGTACTTGTTTGCGTGCGAGTAGTGTAAAGTCATTGACAATACAGAAATATAACATTCTTCTTCCGTTATTATTTCTATTTGCTTCTCAATATTTCACGTCTATGATCCTAGCACCACCACTCGTAAAAAAACGTGCACAGAATATTGTTAATTAATAAAACCATACACCACAAGGAGAAAGGGGGATCCTTGGACTCTAAGTAGAAAATAATCAAAGTTTAATGTAACTAAGAATTGTCACATTTAAGAAGGTGTAAGGTTTCCAAATCAATATGAACTTAATACAGCATAAGTTAGTGTGGGACCTTATTATCTGATTGATGAGCATTATTACCCTTATTACCTTTATACAGTGCTTTTCATTTACCATTGGCCATAGGATTTTACATGTTAATATTTCAATCCCATGTTAACACTTTTTTGGGACATCTAGTATAAACCATTTATGTTAATTATAATTAAGTGGTAAAATGTCTATTAGAAAATATTCTTAAATTCATTTGTAAATTTTGAATTTAATAAAAAAAAACAAAAAAATATCGTCTTGGGGAGGATTACGATTTAAACTGACACGTTCTGTTCAATATTTAAAAATTAAACGTGTCAAAACGTCTCAAACTTAATAAACAAAATTTGAATGACAATTTCGTTACCATAGTAACCAAGTCAAATACAAAAGTCCCTTAGACTAGTCGGTTTTGAATCCTTCCCGAGACGATATTTTTTTGTTAAATTAAAACTTACAAATCAGTATAAGAATATTTTCTAATAGACATTTACCACATTAATATAAATGGTTTATACCAGATGTCTAAAATTTAAAAAGGGAATAAAATACAAAAAAAACAGGCCAATGTTACACTGATGTAAGAATATGGTTCAATTAATCTTTAGTACACCTTTTTTTTAAGGGAACGTATTTTGTATGGTATTTTTAAATAAACATTACATGATATTAAGTCCACTTTATCGATGCATTTAATTATTTTTCCCATCACGGTTTTATAGAGCTTTATATGCCTTTCTAGTAACACCTATAAAACACTAGTGTTTTATATTCCATAAAACATTAGTGTTTTGTAATATATAAAATTCAAGAAAAATTTGCAGAAAATTTAGTAATTATTTATTAACATTAATATTAACATTCACGTTAACATCAAAAGTAAACTTATTTGCAATATCAGGATTTACATTTACACAAACCACGTTTGAAGAAGACTGCATCGCGGAGATCTCTTGCATTGTGCTGGATTTTCCTTGAATTTTTCTAGCAATATCGATTTTATTTGACTCGCTTTCTTCTATATACCCCTCAACAACACTAGATGACCTCCACGCTCCGTGCCTCTTAAGAGGAGAATATCACCACCAGCATTAGCCAACAGAGTCGCCGAAGAACGGCGCATACTATGGCCCGTGTAGGATTTAGCGTCTAGAAGTTTTAAGAAAGAAGCAATCTGTGAGGGGATTCTGGAAATAGTGTTAA
Source organism: Abscondita cerata (assembly GCA_030710515.1). Classification (NCBI taxonomy): domain Eukaryota; kingdom Metazoa; phylum Arthropoda; class Insecta; order Coleoptera; family Lampyridae; genus Abscondita; species Abscondita cerata. The sequence goes on from JALBCR010003240.1 coordinate 50,688, forward strand.
TTCCCACAGGTTGCACGGTGCATTTTGAATTTATATATCGCAAAAAAATCTTCCCTGCGAAATAGTACTTTTAGGACGTAGGCGTATGTATTTCTTGCATATCTCCATAACATTAACAGAGAATCCTTCGTCTAATACAGTGAAACTTCTTGACATATTGGTCTTTGTTTCTGGGATGGACACGTAGATAAAAGATCCTTTATCTTTCACATGTTCAATATTTAAGTTTACCAGTTCATTGCATCGTAAACCTCCACAAACACCCATTATGACAGCAACCTAGAAATATTTAAAATAATTAAGATACCAATACAAAAGAAAAGAAAATTGGTTGTACCTTCATCATTAAGTACTTTTCATCAGATGCTGTTTTCAAAAATTGTTCGATGTGTCCTCTCAAGCACTTTTGCCTTCTTTGCCTTGTAGTTTTTGATTGGCTCTTGAGATAAGCAATTAATTTGCCGTATTTTGATATGTCAATATTTCTATGCACATTCAAAGTTGCTCTTAACATTGAATATTTCGTCCACATCGACGAGGAGGCAAACTTGCTTCTTACATTTAAAAAATAAGCCAACAGGACGTCCTCGTTTATGATGTTTGCACCTCTTTTCTCTCTCCATTCATTAAAGGTAGCAAATTCTTTTATGTATGCATCTTTAGATTTGGCCGGCAACAGTTGCAGGGTTACTTCTTCAGCTTCTGCTTTAATTTCTACCGGCAAAGAATCACTTTCTGACATTTTTCAAAACGACGCACACAAACGATTTCTAATTTTTTCACAAATATTGTTTTAATAAACAAGCATCCTAGCAACTAATAATGCAAAGCCGCCCAAAGTTTCACTAAATTTTCTAATATTTGCTATTTTTCAATTAAATTGGTTTGATTAAAAATTCTTGCGTGGATAATTTGCCTACTAAAACACATATACAATAAATAGCTATTATTTTAGTCCCACAACTACTACCAATTACTTCGTTAGAAACATTTAAAATATTAATAAGTTACTTAAATTTCTATGTGCTTGAGTAACTGTCTCTTGTTATTTCCTATAATAATGAAGGAGACTTTTTTATTCTCCCCAATATTAGAGCGTTGAAATATAAGAGGGATTTCTCTACAGGAAACAATTTAATAAAAAAAAATGCATTCATCTACATGTAAAGAGGTTTGTGCTCAAGTAACTTTATACGGGAGCTATAGAACCGAGGTACAGCTGCATTTTACGTACTTATCTTGTTTCATTATCTAAAACACCACAAAAAATGTGTTTTAAAAGTTATAAATATGTTATTAGCCATAATCTTCTTTTTGCTTTCAATAACTAAAAAGATACGTAATATTTTTTAAGGGTTTAACAAAATACGTTTTTCCTCGATAAATTATTTTCGTTTCTTTTAAATTTTACATTATAAATGAGATACTTTTAGAAATACGCGTACAAATGCTTTTCTTTTGATATCTTTTGAAAAAATTCGTTACATTTTAATTTTTAAAGTACTTACCAAAGTTTTTAAAGTTTATCTAATTAATTGTATTACTTTAAATAGTCAATTAAACAAGAAAAAATTATGTCGCTACAAAAAAAATGCACACGTTCAATTACCAGATGAATCATTAATTGCGCAAATAACGGAGTCAACACAAATAATTCTTATTTTAACATTTGTTTATAAAAAAATTGTTTAAACAAATTTGCAAAGTACACTTATACCTATCGAATTTTAAGAGCATCTTTCATAGTGTTTTTTATGGATTAATTATTATGCAAATTTAGTAATAAATACTTTTATAATTATAAACAACATATCAAAGAATAAAAAAGGTTATTATTTTTTAAATCAAAAATATTTTGTTCTACGTACAACATACTTAGAATATGTTCGTGGGTGAATTTGAACACGTTGGCGTGGATCAATTTTTAGACAAATTTTGCAATAATTAGTTTTTATAATTATAAACAACATATCAAAGAATAAAAAGGTTATTATTTTTAAATCAAAAATATTTTGTTTCTACGTACAACATACTTAGAATATGTTCGAGGGTGAATTTGAACACGTTGGCGTGGATCAATTTTTAGACAAATTTTGCAATAATTAGTTTTTATAATTATAAACAACATATCAAAGAATAAAAATGCTAATATTTTTAAATCGAAAATATTTGATTTCAAAGCTATGGCTACGTGCGACATACTTAGAATATGTTCGAGGGTGAATTTGAACGTATTGGCGTGAATCAATTTTTAGGCAAATCAGCAATACAATTATTATTTTTTTAGTAAAATGCGCTTTGGATATTCATTATTATCACATCAATTTGTTTTATTTTATCTATTCAACATAATATATTGTTATATTGTGTTCGAATTCTGTCAGAAAAGAGATACGTTAATTTTTAATTTAACATAGTAAATGTCAACTTTTACGTGGGACACACGGTATAGTCAAGGTGGATGAATAAGAACCGACACGAGTTAGTGCACAGATAATTTGCTTTAAATTACATGATTCTAGGATATTAGAAAAGTTTATCGAATTTATATCGTGAATATTTAGCCAACCCTTATTAAAATCTCATATGCAAATGATTTCATCACAAGATAACACAAATTTTGAAATGATAGCCTCAAATTCACTAAGAAAACTATTAAAGTTATTAACGACACCACTAATAATTCTGCTGTTTTTTGTGATTAATTCCACCCACAGATTCTTGTAATTTCCACAAATTTCATCTAGTAGTAGTTTGTAATTATTGTAAGAAGATCTAATATATAACGCAACTGCACCACCTGTGCTAAGTCTAGACTCTAGCTTATAAATTATAACCTGGGCTCACAACATTACGGACTTCAAATTTTGAGGTTAACCAGGATTCTCTCATGTTATGGGTAACATCGCATCTCATGTTGAAGGTCCTTCACAGCCAAAAGTGAGCGGTCAGAGATCTAACGTTGAATTATATTTGAAAATAAACTACAAGTTACAATTACTATTCGAGTTAAAATTCTAGAAATCGACCTGAATTTATTTTAAGGAAACAATCAAAGATTTCATGATGTAAATAAAAATTTCATTTAGTTAAAAATTAAATATTATAGTGGATGTTTATTTTTGTTATCGGCAATTAAGTACGTGATAAAGTTTGCGAATTTAGTTTGATGACAAAGTGGTCTGGGAACATAATCAAAACGTGTCCGAGATAAGAGTTCCGCGAATAACAAAGAGACGTTTATTCTGCAGTTTTCAACAGTGTATTTGTGTGTGAAACGGTTAATTGAAAAACATTTTTCCGGTGCAGATGCACTGAAATGAAATGAAGCGTGGTATCCAAGAAGAGGGGGGCAGTGTTTTTCAACCCGAGATGGGAATTCTTAATCCAGATGTTGATAAGTGAACAGTTAACAATGAAGTGTTGGATAATTTGATAAAGACTTGAGTTTAAGACGAAGAGTACGTGTAAATTCAAAAACCATGAAAATCAACATGAAAAATTAAGTGTGCTCGAATGATAATAAACTATGTGTTCAAAGAAAATAATAGAGAAGCTCGTAAGAAGGAAAACCGATGTGGACGTCACCATCAACCAAACTTTCTACTATCATCAAAGCTCCAACAAATTAGAAGGTTAGTTTATAATTGTTTTTGCTTGAATTAAAACGTGGACTAAAACGAAAGACTATGTCGAAATTACGTTTTTATCACCATATTTGCGTCCAAAGCGTCATTAAATTTTGTATTTAATTTGTTATGTATTACTAATTTTTGATTTGTTTGTTCAATTAAATTTATGTGTTCGTAATTCAAATCTTTTATTTAATAAGAACGAACTCATTCGACCCTGATGACGATTTCATAAAGATTCTCATAGCTCAATTTTATTTTTATATATAAATTACGTTAACTTGTTTATTTTTAAAAGTTTATTTCTTGCAGTTTTTGTATTAAAATGTTAATTGTTGGTAGACAAAACTAATACTTCTAATTACTATTTACTTCCGTACGTACATTTTGCAATTATGCTTATTCTATAATATCGTCGGCCACTGCACTAGTTTCCTTTAATAATGTTTTATCAGTAGGTTCCTCTCCGATGTAACTTATATGCGAAATTGTAAACCATCGCAATATATTAAAAATAGGATAGGCCTCAACACACTGCCCTGAAGGAACACCCTTACCTAATACTTTTCTATGACTATCACATCCGTTATATCTTACATACTGAACTCTATTTTTAAGATAACTTTTAACAATTCTAATACAATACCACGTATTCCATAGCGTTCCAATTTATCGATTAGTATTTTGTGTGACACACAATTAACTAAAAACGTTACCCTATTTTTTATAAAATATAATCTTATTATTAAATTGTAACCTTCTAATATTCCTCAATTTTTTAATACATATAAACATTTCAAGTTAAATCACTTAACAATAACATATCTTCTTCTCTTTCCAATTACCCAACCTACTTTAAATAACACTTTCTTACATTCTACAACAACATTAAAACCAAAACCTAAATTATAACTTCTACAATAAACAAAACTAACTTTACAAAAATACCAACTATACTTTAAACAAACAAAAATCCAATCAATTTCTTAATTTATATTACCCTAAATCATTATATTATTACATTAAAACAATTATTTAAAACACAAGTTTTCTAACAATACCACACTTATATTACCTTATAAAAACAAACCAAACCTTCAACCCATTCAAACATTCAAATTTATTACATAACATAATATACAAACTTACACCATAACTTCTACAAAAACTTCATACATCCAAAAAAACCAAAACCTTTTCCAATTTCACAACCTATTAAACACTCTTATCATTTCACAAATTTAAATAAAAAATTAAATTATAATACATTAATATATTTATAGTTTTCTTTAAAATTTTTTTATAAAGTTTAAATCTTTTACCTATTTTGACCCCTTATTAAAAGTGTTAATAAACTCATCATCCTTTAAACGCCTTAGTAAAATCTATAAACTTCCAACGCCGCAGTTACCAAACTAATAACTTCCATCATTGCTTGTTTTGTGGATTTCCCTTTACGGAATCCAAATTGATTGTGTAATAAAATTTTGTTTTTTCCAAGTGGCCCATTATTTGCATTGCAATGAATTTTCCAAATATGTTTGCTAATATTGGTGATACAGCTATTGGCATACTACATTCGGATCACCTGATTTAAAGATTGGAATTAATTTCGATAGTTTTAACTTTTCTGGAAATGTACCTGAGTCAAAGGACAGATTAATTATAAAGGACAATGGTTGAAGAACCAAACTTAGGTGTTTTTTAATTAAGTTAATGCTTATGTTATGAGTGTATTTCGTTTGATTTGAATTTAAATTACTTATTATGTGATATATATATATATATATATATATATATATATCAATTTCATTGATAGGTTTGAGAAACATTGTCATTTGAGACGGCGGAGGTGGCATTTCTGTTAACATTGCTGTATGACGCATCTATAATTGAACTAGAACAGGGGTGCACAAACAGTCGATTGCGAGTACTTTTTGAGTAGATGTCGAGAAGAAAAAATTGAGTAAGTAGGTATATAGCACATTCGCTTAGTTAGATAATGTCGGTACACCCGCCAGCACTTTTGGATATTGTATTAAATACGAATATAAAGAACACAAACTAAGGTCTGTATACTATTGGCGCGGAGTAATAAATCATAATTGCTTGTAATAATTCTTTATTTTCTTATGAAAGCGGTACTTCTACGGTTAAGTAAAAACCAATAAATTCTAACCAAAATACGATCATTGTGCCGCTCTTGCAGCATATCGACCCATCTAGGGTCTGAGAACAATAGTTTAATCTGTGTAAACACGTTGCCATCAGCCCAGGTACTGACGAAACGAGAATCATAGCCGTAGATGTGGGTATTATACCAAGATACAAAAATAATGGTATATAATACGTAAGAAGTAAAATTTGTAATGTGATCTACTATACAAATAAAATAAATAACATATAAATAATATATGACATAACTATAAAATAAAATAGTAAAGCAGATATCGTCAGTACATTTATTACAATTACAATTAATTTGCGGGGACCGATTTTTAGGCATCAAAAGTAAATTTGGCTCAATTATAAAATTATGTGGTTGTCATGGAAACTTATCAAAATGAATAGAAAAAAGTAACAGGCATAAAAATGTTCATTTAAATAACAAGACATTAGTAGGTATAATAGGTATATTTAAAAATAACTGACAATACTCACTCATGGTTACAATAAATGGTGTTTAGAGAGTAGAACACTGTTTCAGGCACATTACGCTTGGTCATTTAACTTTCTTCCTCGTCTGAAATTTCCATTTCGGAATCAGAATCGCTGTCTTGTGTGTTTACTGATATAATAATTGGCTCCAATGTTATCTCTACTAAATTATCCAGTTGCCAACATTTGTCTTCTTCCTTAACGACATGAGATACACAGTTCTTCCATCTTTCAGGTGTTACTTTGTTTAATGCATTTTCCAGAAGTTTTTTCACGTCGTCGAGTTTAAAAGTGGTATTGTTACGAGCGACGTCACCTTTTACTTGAGCCCGAACCAACTCTATAGGATTAAGCCGCACGTGTCACGGTGGTACAGATCAAAGTGCGACACTATCTGCCGCTTTTTCTAGAAATTTTGGGAGGCACGTTTGACAGGAACATTCGAGACTTCGTTCACGCCAATATAAATGTTGCGCTTGCAGAAATTTGAGTCAGTCTGAAATGTAACTTGAAGGCAATACTACGTCGATACATAGTTTATTGTCAAATAGTATAAAATGAGTGCAGCGAAGAAATGTATGATGAAGGATAAGTGCATTTGTCTCATTTGTCGTGCGTCAGCTGCAATACCTAAGCGTGGTAACTTAGAGAGGCATCATAAAACGGTTCATAAAAACTATGAAAAGGATTTTCCGCCACAGAGTGAATTAAGAAAACGAAAAGTACGTGATTTGATATCTTGTTTGAAAAAAGAACAAACCATGTTCACAAGACCAGCCAAACAATCAAAAGCTGCTACGATCGCGTCATTTAAAATATCTCATATATTGACAAAACACAAGGAACCATTCGAAGATAGATCGGTTGTGAAGGAAGCAGTTATTGAAGCGGATGAAACTTTATTTGGAGATTTTAAAAATAAAACAGTCTGCTATTAGAGAACTTCAGTTATCTCGTCCGGCTGTCACAGGGCGTATTGAAGTTATGAGTCAGGACATGGCAGATAAACGAAAACATGATATCATGGAATGTACATACTTTTCTTTACAGTTCGACGAATCCACCGATATGACAGACACTGCCCAGCTCTGTATTTTTATTTTGGATGGTTTTTCAATGACATGTCGGCTAAGGAAGAGTTTTTGACAATCATTCCTCTAAAGGAAAAGACCCGTGTCGAAGATATATATGACGTTTTCTTAAATTTTGTAACAAACTACAAGCTACCACATGGTTACAAAAACGGTTTCGTGGCATTGTGTCGAGCTAATGACGATTTCCCTTCATTTTTTTTTCAAGTTTTGTGCTCAAAACATCTAAACACAGAGGAAATTATGGGCATTGCAACAAAAATTGTGAATTCCATCCGTACACGTAGCTGGCAACGGCAGCTCTTTAAATTGCAGTTGGAAGATAGTGAGTCAGCTGAACACACTGATTTAGTTCTTCACACGGACGTCAGGTGGTTGAGTCGCGGAAAATTCCTAAAAAAGGTTTCAAGAATTATTGCCCGAAATAACAACTTTTCTGGACGAAAGAGGTGATGACACTCATATGCTGAAAAACGAAAAATGGCTGACTGATTTGGCATTTTTTACTGACATCACAATGCACTTAAACATCATTAACTTGGAGTTTCAGGGTAAAGGAAAAGCTATTATTGACATGATAAGCGCAGTAAACGCATTCAAAAGTAAATTGCAACTTATGATAGATCAACTGAAAAGAAAAGATCTGAAACTTTTCCGTCTTTGAAAGCAAGGATTCCTCAGTTGAATTATGATATCCATGAGGCAGAATTATCAAATTTTTGGGACAATTCGAAAAACGTTTTTATGATTGAAGTAAATTGGCAAATATCACATCATTTATGAGTTATCCTTTTTCGTGTAAAAACATTGAGGAATTAGCTTCTGAAATAGCAATCGACTAACTGACGAACATGCTGAGGACATGCAGTGCCACGCTTCAATATTCAAAGTCATTCCTTAGTTTTAACTTTTTAAGTTTTTAGTTTTTAAGTTTAACACCAGAACTCTTTTGTTTTGTAACAACCAATAAACTCGCAATTTCGAATAATTATGAGTTTTTTTATTGATATTTTAGAGAAGACCTAACTAAACCTAACCCAAACCTTGACTAAAACAATGCATATTGTGCGGAAAACTAATATCTATCTATGCCACGATACACCCTACCTACCTACACGACAACCCTGAATCACACGTACTTGCAGCCTCTCAGAGTCGATCGTAAGTAGTCTAACAATATTGAGGTGGATCTCTAGCAGTTCAAGTTTGAGCACCCATGATCTAGAATCTCTTACTAATTTACGGTTTAGTAATATTTATTGCATTTTGAAATTTCCGACAGTTTTTAAATTTTAATGCCTATCCTATAGTCCTTTCTAATGACAAGTAACGAATTGATGTCATCAAGGCTACTACTTTTTAAAGATTGGTAGATAGGCAGCTGGGAAATTTGGAAATTGTTGATGAAAATCTTCAATACATTGATTTTCCATTATGCAACACAATATTTGTGGTGTTTTCTAATATAAGCTTTTATTTAAAAACAAGAAGATTATCATCGACATAAAATTTAAACTTGAATATTTTACTCACAGCTTTCTATAATTCCTATTTTCTAGTTGAAATTGGGCGAAATTTAGTTTTAAGGTTAATATTATTAATTCTAAGCTGCAGTAATATGTAACACCAAAATGGTAGTGCATATAACGGAAATTTACCTCTATTACTCAAGTGGATATAATGAGGGCACTGTTATACATATAGCACTATTAGAAATTAATCATGCAGCAATTGGAATAATTGTAGGATTGTGATTAAACAATTTTTGATATATTATTGTGGTTAGCAATTAATTGGACTACATATACTACATACAATTCTGCTAACAATTAACTTTTTTCAGCAACGACCGATTTCCTTTTTTCATAAACATGAAATTTTATTTCGTGCCTAGAATGAATTCATGTATCCCATAAATATTCTGTTTTTATCTAAATCTTGACAGAATAAAAAGATATGTTTAGTGTGGTTTTATTTATATACACGAGTGTTAAACCTCAGTCGGAATTGAAACCTCAAATTACAATCTAGAAATGTAAAAAGAAATATATAAGTGACCGTTTACCGTTTAAAATAAAAATTGTTATAAGTAGTAGTTTATAAATTGAAGGACGTTAAAAAAGAATATACCTAATTAAAATTAAAGCTAAATTTTCAAGGTATAGAAATATTGTAACTCAAGTCTAAAAGCTTTATTGTAGAACTTCCATATCTGCTCCCATGAATAATAATTTGTTATGGAAGATAAAACTCAAACCGCAAATTAACAAAACCTTAATAAAAGGTAGTGTTAATGTTGAAAGTTATTAAAAAAGTTTTACTATTAATTAAGTCTTAATGGCTCTAAAAATTACCTATTGCGTTGAGGTAAATGAACAGATTTCTACTGTTTAAATAATGGTTGTACTATATAAGATGTAAAACTTAACACTAATACCAAGAACGTTAACAAACTTTTGTTTTAAAGTCCTTTTGTAATAGTACGCTTTGCTGTAGTATTCTAATTATGAGTCATGAACATGCGGAAAGTTGAAGGATTAAAGTTAGTTATTTTCTTTTATGACATTATGGTTTCAACATTATATTGTTACGTATATACTAAGGTTAAAGTTAAAGTTACATAAATTACCGTTAACACGAAAAATTGCTGTAGGCAATTACATATATCTACTTATTCAAAAATGTATACCAATTCATTTTGTTGATTATCAACAATTCTAATTAAAGTGATTTTTTATCTGACACAAAAGGTGTTGAAGCTCTACTTAATTCGCATAATAACGAAGAAAGACTTTTATCTTTTATTACTTTTGAAATAAGATTATTTCGAACCAAAAACTTTGTATCAAGATTACACATTTTAGAAACTCTTGTAAATGTTTTTCTTAGTATTACGTTGATATCACTAGCTACGGAAAGGTTGATACTAGACGCTCTTTACTTTGATTAAATTACAGGAAAGACTTGGCTTCTAAGAATTTAAAATTTCTTTTTATAAAAGGATTTCTTCCTTAATTAGTTATCTTGTTACACTTTAAACTAATAACTGTGTGTGTACTTATATATTATTGAAAAAGAGAGTTACTTTTGAAATTAGCATTAACATTTAATTTCATTTTAGAATTAGATTGAATAATCAATATTTTACCAGAGACTATAGCAACTACTAACATAATTTTATCTTCGTAGACATAAGTATTGATTTCATAATGTTTGGAACAAAAATGGAAAACCTACCAAACACACTTTGAAATCAATGTCAAATTAGTAGTGACGACACTGATTAACCTGTTAATCTACAGCAAACAATGAAAAGTTAAATCGATGGTGATAAAATATTTTTAATTAAAAATAAAGTTATACTATCACCATATTGGTTAAAATTTTAATAATTTTTTGTCGAGCGAAACAGTTATTTACATTTAGAGTGTGGAAAGTAGGATTTACGGCGTGACAGTTTTGTTTGAGCTGGATCCCGTAAAATCACTTTACACACGAAATTTGTATAATATTTTTGGCCGACGATCATCATCAAACAGTAAAAAAGAACATAATTATTTCTAATGACTTTAAGTAGGCCTGGCTGTTTAACCATTTTGACATATACCACCTAATATTTGTTTAACTGACATATAGACGGCGCCATCAATATCATCATTAATAAAAAAATTTAATGCCCCCGTATTATGTACATTATCGTGTCAAGCATGATTTTATCCGATTTTATACTTAGTTTATTTTTAAAACGTTCCCAAATAGCAAATAAAATCAGCCACTACTTTACCGCATAGTAGCTGTACTTTACCGCTTGTGTCTAAAAATCAAGTTCAAAGACAAGTAGGGAGTGGGGGGCACTTTTGAACGATTTTCAATAAATGTACAATTATATTTACGTGAAAATAAATGGCAGGATTCTTTGGGTATTATCAAAATACATAACATTCTGAGTGAACTTTACAATTAACAGAAAATAACAATTCTATAAACAAGTAACTGAAAAAAATATTTTTGTGGACAATATCGAACTGATCAAACGTTGCCCCGATGCGGGGCAGATTTGAACAAACTTCAAAATGATAGATCAAACGATGTTATAATCACTTAAATCCACATTAAATGTAAAACTAGCTTTGGTTCGGTTGGTTCCACCTGTGCTTAATGGTGCCGGCAATTTTTGACAATGTCGTCTACATTCACGTCGCTCACCTCGGGGTCGTCAAAAAAAATGAAACTTTGTGACTTCATACTGCTTAGTTCTAACCCCTTTTAAGGTATTTAATTTTGTATTCAGATGAATCATATTTCTTAATGATTTTGCCTACATAATATTAGGCTGATGTTTTTGAGGGGAACCGGACTAAAACAAAATCATGTTTGGTTGCTCTAGTTGTTCCTCAAAGTCACTGTCCTGTTCAGAAAAATCATCCGATTCATCATGTAAAGAATAATCCGTATCACTATCCTCACTGGACTCCTCTTTAGTATTCCTACTGGAACTTTGTTGAATGAACACGGGTTGCCTATTCCAGTTCAGCACAGGCTTGCGCTTCTTATTTTTCAATAAGCGTTCTTAAGGTTTTTTCTTAAATTTATTCTTCTCGGGTGTGAACGTCAAAATTCTGGATATTTTTCTCTTTCGATTCATTACTCTGTCCTTACTCCTTTCTTCTGCCCTTGGAACAGACCGTACTAATTCTGGGGTCAGTATACAAATTCCTTTTTGGCCTGGGTCGATGGTTTATTTAGGCTTGAACTGGATACTATATCAAAACTTCTTGCATCAATTGAAGAAGACTTGCTTTCGGACTGTGCTATTTCTGAAAGTGGCCGATCAGTCACAGACGCAGCCTCGAAGTCTTCATCAGAGAAAGCATTTCTCGAAAATGGCCAAATTCCCGGCTTGAAAAATCCCGCTATTATATTTTTTAGTGTGAAGGTATTAACGTAAGCTGTATTGGCTAGGGCCGATAAGTTGTGAATGGTCAGAGTTTTGCCTGGATTACTAAGAAGCCAGTCATTTTGTGCGACTGATAGCTTGGATTTGAAAGGCCCAATCACTGATATATCTAAGGGCTGCAATCTGTGCGTGCAGTGTGGAGGAAAAGTGATTAGAACCATTCCATGTTCCCTTGCATAGACGTCCAAAGTGCAATGACTATCCATTAAGAATAGGATCTTGTTGTCTTTGGAGTACCTGGTGAATTTTTGTATGTTCTCAAGCACTCTTAAAAACAGTTTCCGTGTCATTCAACCACTAGTAGGACTGTTGCAAGCCCAAGACTTCCTACAGGAGCTTTACAGTTCAGGAGGCCAAAAAATATTTTTCGATCCAGTACGAAAAATACGTTGGCTTAGCAACCACAATGTTTGATGAAAAGATGAAATTGTCGTTCAGATATTCAAACCGGAAAAGAGTTGTTAATGATACAATCGACTAAAAAGGCGTTTAACTTTTATATTCCTCATTGCAGTTTTTTCCTGCATTAATAGGAAAAAATGTATCGTTTTTAAGTTAAGGCAATATCATTGATTGAGATATTCAATAAAGTTGTGTGTTAAAAGTTGGGACATCATTTCAAGCAAACCACAAGTGCACACACAAAAGGTAAAGGTACAAAACATTTGGGCGACTTTGAGCCGAATTGGGTTTGCTGCAAGGTAGGATTATGGAAACAAGGCATGGTTGGTTTAATCAATGGCTCAATGCTTCCGGAGAAACCAACTCAATTATTTAACATCTTATTTATCGCTTCAATTATCTGGAATTCGATTAAAGTTGAATAATAATAAGCAATAATTTTTTATTCATATACTTACCGAAAGCTGCCAACATTTGTAAGTTCGTACACAAGTAAATTTATTTAATAAACGTTCGTAATAAAATAATAACTAAAAAACTAAACCAACCAAACACTATTAGCTGTGTTATTATTAATTGACAAATCGTAAATAAAAGGCATTGTTTTTTTTCAACCTTAACCTAAATTCAAAAGTTAGTATCTACCACTACAAATAAAAGGTGCCAACTTAAAATAGAGAATTAAACTGACACTATCGTAAATTGTTTAACATTTTTTTATTGATACACACTTTTTCTGTCGTAGAAAAGGTATAGTATGCAACACGTTTGGAATGACTATAAATATGATTTTTTTAACTTTCAAATTTCAAATTCAAATTAATTAAAAAAAAAACAATATTGTAAGAATAGAAGAATGTTACATCATTCAATGCAGAAAAGAATGACCTTTCAATACATGTAATTAAATATGGGGTGTCCCATTTGAATAAAATGACTTTTTGGCATGTTTGTATTGACTAATTCAATTCACATTTCACACCACCCTGTGGATAATTATCAAAATTGAGATCAAGAAGGATGAAGTGCAATGTTTTGCCTTTCCACTGGCAGAATTTTGCTATTCTATCTTTGTTAGTTCCACTGCAACAAATTTTTTCGTACATAGATGATTTTTGCCAATTTTGACATAAAACAATCTTTATCACCGAAAGTTGACATTTTAGGTTAGAAGTACCTTACATAAAGATGACCTAAAATTCAACTTGGAATCATAAAAAAAAATAAAATCATAGTCATTACATTTAAAAAAACCAAGTTGTTATCAACTTCCGGTACTTTCGAAAGTGACGACATTTTGAAAATATTTTAAAACAATAGATCTTGGTCACAAATGGCTGCATACCAAATTCTGATTTTCTCGCTATCACGGTTCTCCAGATATTTCTAATGGGCACTCAGCTAAAGACTGATATATACTGACTTCCAAAAAAATTGCACCTAGAAGTTGTTGAACGATTTTAATGAAATTTTCAGGAAACGTCTATTTGCATTAAACAAAGTGATGATTAAAATTTAAAAACAAAAGAACAAAAGCTTAAAAAGTTTTTTCAATAATAAGTTGCTTCGCCACTATTTGTAATGCACTCATCTAGACGGCTTGGCATGCTATCAATCAAGTGATCTATAGCTGCTTGTGGTATATCATCCCAAGCTTTTTGAATCCGTTGCTGAAGATCGTGTAAATTATCTGGAGAGTGGGGTAAATTACCCAGTCGCCTACCATTCATATCCCATACATGTTCAATTGGCGACAAATCAGGCGACCGAGCAGAACATGGAAGGACGGCAATGTTAGATTTTTCCAAAAACCGTGTGCCTTTGCCGTATGAGGGCGCGCATTATCCTGCTGGAAAATGGGATTTTGCAGCCCCTGCAGATATGGAAGGCCAACTGGTTGTAGCACATTAGCAACGTAACCAGCTGCGTTAAGGTTGCCGTCAATAAAGACCAAGGGTGATCTGCTACCATAACATATTGCACCCCATATCATAACTCCTTGAGTGAGGGCTGTGTTGCGTTCCACAAAAAATGTTGGATTTTTACGTTCTCCACGCATCCGTCTGACACAAGCAAAATCGGGACTTGTCACTAAACATAATTTGATGCCATTCTTGCGCCCAATTAACCCTTACGTTGCTCTACTCTAGTCTGCGCAGACGGTGAAGTGGTGTAAGAGGAAGACAAAAATGGATGATATGAACGCAACCCATAAGATCTTATCCGGCGATAAACAGATGACATTGACATCCTAAGTCCTGTGCCTCTCATCCAATCATTTGCAATTGATCGAGTTGTTGAAAATCTATCTCTTGTGGCCAAAACTCTTAAGCGACGTTCTTCGCGATCTGTAGTCCTTCGAGGACGTCCAGATCCACGGCGACAATGTTGAACCACTTCCTCGGACCATTTGGACCAACATCTCAATACTGATGAAACATTTCGGTTTACACGACGAGCAATTTCTTTTAGTGAAAGTCCGGCCTCTCTCATACCAATAATACGGCCACGCTCAAAATCACTTAATTGGCAAAATGTTGATGTTGACGTACTCTCGGCATGGTTTTCAAGTTCAGAATGAAATTGTGAAGAAACAACAACAATTTGCAAACTTGACTGTTACTAAATGGTCTAATATTTCAAATTTATTGTTACTATGTGCTATGGAAACAACAGGCAAAAAAAACAAAAACTACTGGCTAGATTTTATTCAAATTTTAATCATCACTTTGTTTAATGAAAATAAACGTTTCCTGAAAATTTCATTAAAATCGTTCGACAACTTCTAGGTGTTGCAATTTTTCTGGAAGTCAGTATATTTAACAAAACAGGCGCAAATTATAAAAAAATATTGTCTGATACTCGTTTAGAAAGCATTCTGTCGCACTTACTCCTTTAGGGCACTCCTCCTCGCTTAAATGCTTCTTATAAATATCATAATATACTATTTCAGATTGACCGATGCGCCTACACCAATAAAAACAAGGTACACTTATTAAGAACCAGTTTTATCACTATCAAAGATTCCCATGCATCAATTGATAATTTGATTTCATTAACATTAACAACTTTTTGCATAATTCCGAGTCAGGAAAGAGTTGGAAATTAAGTACTTTCTCATTCAACTGTCAATATTTGGAAAAAAATTGCAATTATTGAATTCATTGCTTTATAATGTTCTTCCGTTCTAATCTGGTAATCCTAGAAAATATTGTACAATGTGTGCCAATATGTCAATTGCCACTTTATTGCATACACAATAGTGTAACTATTGTTTTAAAATGACGATGTGTTTGTATAGCTTAGAAAAAATTAAACGTAAAAACAAGAAAAATTGCAGAAAAATTATAATCTCATTCAAATATTTAGCCTACCGTTTTAGTAAAACAAATATTTCTCAGGAATGATTATTTACTAAAGTAATAAATGTCAAAATTCACGTTTTAACAACGATTAAATATTTACACATACCAATGTTTTTCAGAAAATAATGTACAAACATAATTAGGCAGTCTATATAAACCCTGCATTTGGTTTCCTGTACTAAATACAGAAAAATGAAGTACTTAGTTTTGCCGATATTATTTTTAGTTGTTTGTGTCATCTACAATATAAAATCAGCAATCGATTGCTGTGCGGATGTATATTGTACGAAGTGCTTCTGTACTTGCATTAACGTAACGTCTACTAGGTGTATACAGGGTATCCCAACGAAAACTTGACCCCTCTATAATGTGAAAACTATAAAGTATTTCGAAATTCGCCGAGTCGATTTTTGTTCTTGAGGGGAATCTTTTGGACAGTCAAGCCAACTCGATACCCCTAATGCCTAGCCACCCCAACTTTAAAATTTCAAATGAGACTACCCCATTTGTGGCATATCATTTTAAAACAATTTTCATTGCAAATACAATGACACTTCGTTTTTATAAATCGGTTGAGATTTGATTGAATTATTGGTACAAACGAAAACAGTTTTTTATCGGCTACACACGACCACATTACTTACATATTTTTATTGAAATGTCTATCAGTTTACAAAAGAAGTCAGAAATGAACGAAAAAACCTGAAGCAAATAATAGTCAGATTTATTTGATGAATTGCTCAAAATGACCCCCGTTAGCTTGCAAACAATAATACAGTCTGTTTTCAAATTCTTTTTGAACATTATTGAAGACATCCCCAGTTATTAATTGGCATTCTTCTACAATTCTCTGACGTAACACTTGTAATGTTTCAGGCTGCGTGGCGTAGACTCGTGATTTTAAATGGCCCCACAAAAAAAAGTCTAAAGAGGATAGATCCGGAGATCTTGGTGGCCATTCGACGGGACCTCTTCTGTCAATCCAATGTACCGGGAAATGGTTATTCAGAAATTGGCGCACAGCCACAGTATAATGCAGGGGCGCACCATCTTGTTGGAAGGTTATTTCATTTTCTAGTAAATTGTCGTCACTTTCGAAAATCTCTGTTATCCTAGGATCAATTGTCTAATCTTCTAATAATTCTAGATAAATGTTTCCATTGAGATTACCTTGAATGAAAAATGGTCCAACAATATGGTCGCCCAAAATTCCAGCCCAAACATTTAATTTTTGAGGAGTCTAAGTATGAAATTCCCTAATTAAACGACATGACCCAAAACTGCTACTTCAAGTGCTTCATTTCTAACTGGACAACTTACTTCACGTTTCTTATTTAAAAGCGAACCCGTTGCAACGAAGTTGTCAATCGGTTGTTTAACCTA
The DNA here is from genome assembly GCA_030710515.1 of Abscondita cerata. Taxonomy (NCBI): domain Eukaryota; kingdom Metazoa; phylum Arthropoda; class Insecta; order Coleoptera; family Lampyridae; genus Abscondita; species Abscondita cerata. The sequence goes on from JALBCR010003240.1 coordinate 68,176, forward strand.
CTGGGGGCTTACATTTTTTCAGGATGATTTGCGTTAAAAATTCGTGCTGTAGCTTTAGCGCAATCATTATTTCGATAATAAATTGCAACAATTTCTACTCTTTCTGCGACTAAATAAACCATTTTTAAAACACGTTAAAACTTTCAAGAGAAATTAACGATTTTTTGGTCACAAGCAAAAAACGGCGATTTTTTTGTGACAGCGTTTTGTTATTCAGAGAAGATCTGATTTTCTATAGACTTATTATAAACAAAAAAACAATTAGTATCTGACTTATTATTTGCTTCAGCTTTTTGTCCTCTTTCTGATTTTTATTGTGAACTGATAGACACATCAACAAAAATAGGTAAATGTGGTCGTGTGTAGTCGATAAAAAACTTATGAGTGGCGAGTATTCCCGTAGAAATTGCTACGCGTAAGTTGGTTTGTCAACTATTCGTTTGTACCAATAATTCAGTCAAATCTCAACCGATTTCTAAAAACGAAGTGTCATTGTATTTGCAATGAAAAGGGCTTTAAATGATATGCCACAAGTGGGGTAGTCTCGTTTAAAATTTTAAAGTTGGGGTTACTAGGCATTAGGGGGGTGAACATATCGAGTTGGTTTGACTGTCAAAAAGGCTCCCCTTAAGAACAAAAATCAACGTGTCTCGGCGAATTTTGAAATATGTTTTAGTTTTCACGTTATAGGGGGTAAAGTTTTTAGTTGGGATACCCTGTTTATGAAATATGTACTAATAAGTCAGTACAATATATTTTATCTGTGTCTAACCTATAATGAGCACATTAATTACTAAATAAGTGTATGTGAAACAGAACTTTCATTATTAAACAATTTTTGTTGAGAAAGATGCCTGGCAGCCAATCAGTATGCAAATAAAAAAAAAAGTGAAACCGCATGCGTTCCACTATTGTACTAATCGTTTCAATTCTTAAAAAAATATGGCTCACGTAGATAAATATTGTATGAGGCACCTGTGTGAAGTGGTGGTGCTTTAAACTCCGCAGCTCATGCATAAAAGCCTTACTTCACACACTTGTATCGTAAATATTAATATAACAAATTTAGTAACTGTGATGTTTATTTTAGGTTACGTTGCGGGTGTAAGGACCAGAATCCATGTTGTAAACCAATCCAATAATATAATAATCATATAATTTCAACATTAAAAATTAAAATACCTGCATAATAGTGTATAAAAATGTAGTAATATTTTGATTAATGTTTTTTAATATTTTGCTAGACATTGTAGCTTACATGTAAATAAAAACAGCTTTAGACCATTTTAAAACTTGATCCTGTCATTAGCAAAACCGTTTGGTGTAGGTGTATAAGTGTAAAGGACGTCGTGTGTTACCAATTTAGGTGTGGAGCCAACCAAAAATGTCATGCGTATTATTTGTGCGGGGGAATCATATAGGAGTACTATAGATACGCCTTACCTAAACAGAAAGTGAAGCCGAATGCCTCCAATTAAAAATCAACCTTGAAACCAGTTGTGTTGCAAAATAATTGAAAAAAATAACGAATAAGTATTTAATTCTAACATCACACAAATTTAATTACAAATAGACTTAAGTTTAATGACAATTTCAAGTATAGTAACTAAACACAAACGAAAAATTAACAACTAATGTCTCCAAACGACGAAACTTCAGTTTGTTACGTAGAAACTATAAGTAGCGGCATATCTAACCCACTCCTATATCTATGTGCTGGGGTTTGAATCGGTGGTGTCGTATTTATACAAATTACAAAAGTTAATTCTGTTCCAGTTACAAAGAATTAACAAGTTCGACAATATACAACTTATGCAACGTATTTAATATACTCATTTTTCCAACTATTATTATTATCATTATTATTCAACTAATATGAGTTGAATAATTAAATGATTATACAACTTTACGTTTGTTAGTTAAAAATAAACGAACGAATAAACGAAAAGTCAGGCATGCGTTCCTACCGCTATTTTGTGACATTTTAGAATTTATACTCGGATGGTTTTTGGCCTCTTCTGAAGGACGCTTTTGGACAGCCATAACTATACCAAGGAAAGTCATCTACGGTGCTTTCTTTATCTTCTACAATAGAAAGGTTTTCGACTGCTTGTGTCAATACATTTGTTTTAGATTGGGGCTGACAACGAATGAACAGATAAATGGTATTCTGTATCCCATTTTATCTGCGCAGTGGAACTGTTAATCGTCATTGTACATGTGGGTAACGACAATAATCTTTAAGTAATTTTGTGTGTAAAAGCTTTTTAAGCATATTGTTACGTTATATCAGTCTGGTATCCTCGATACCAATGTTATTTTTAATGAGATTGTTTCACACTTAAAATACGTTCTAGCGATGCATGATATTTTGTACTCTTTACCGTATATTTATTAACCCTTCAAAAACTTTTGTGTTTAGGACAATCCACCAATGACGCACAACTTTAACTGAGCAAGTAGAACAGCAGCACCTCAACCTTGAGATAATGAGGAAAAAGTGAAAGGCAGCTAGCCTAATTAGGTTCAATGACGTCATCGGTGACCTCGCCTTGGACGTGTATGAGGTGATTTTTGAATGACGTCATCGGTGACCTCGCCGTTAACGTGTACTAGGTCTTTTGGAAATTTTTTGCCGCTGGGTTTTTTTCGGGGAAATTTTTTATTAACGCCATTTTGGCATGATGACGTATGTCTTACCTTGAAATAAAATAGTGCAATAAAGATAAAAAATATATATTTGTCTCTCTCATTTACATACATATTACATTCAATACTACAATACATAAAAATATTAAGCAAACGTTGGATCCCAAGGACATCTTCTTCTTCTTCTTCATCTGCTCGCGATGGAGATGTGGTACTGCTGCATCCTTCTTCAACGCACATATTTCCCAACGGTCTTCATCTTCTGTAAATCGAAAAGAAATTAAAATAAACACTAAATGTAATAAATTGAATGGAAATTTTTAAATATTTAATAATGAATCATAAAAAATCATAACTTAGCGCTGTAAAAATTAAAAATACACAACGTAAAACAATATGGCGGAATTAAAACTTATCTAATGAAATGAATTGATTAATAATTAAGTTGCGACATCTAGTGCCGCCTCATACTGTCATTCGAAATGTAAAATAAAATGATTAAGATTGTTGTTTATTAAAGAAGTAATCTTACAATCCAACAATTAATGTTATAAAACTAAAAATTTTAAATAAAAATGTTGAGACGTATGTTAAATAATTAATCACGATATAAAAACTAGCGCTGTAACACTAAAAATGTTCAAATTCAAACAACAAAAGTGGTGGAATTATAAGAAAGAAATTTGTAAAGTGTAAATTATAAAATAAAGTAAATAAAAAAACTACAACTTCTTACTTGATAAAATGAATTTTGAAACTGATTAAGAAAAATTAGATGTTGAATACGATAATGTGTTTGAACAAAATCAAAATTACAACATCATGCAAAGGTAATATTAAAATCAAAAATTAACGACACGCAAAATAAAAAAATAATCAACGCCAAACAAGCAGAATTAAAAGGAATTACTACATCATGCATTACAGAATAACGTTTATAACACGGTTCATAGATTAAAAAACAAATTTTGTAAAACTGATTTTGAACGGAAGTAAACCATCCAGCGTAAAAAGTAAATACGCGATCAAAACTAAATCAAAAAAAAATAATTAAAAACGTACTTACATCTACATACACGAAATCTAACAATACCGGTGGTCTAAAATAAACTGCAATAGTATAATTAGAAAACGCAATTAGCCTTAATGACGCCAAACGTTGTTTTCCTTATTGACAGAATGATTTCTAAAAACAATTAACTGTAAAATTTCGATATTATTAAACGAAATTTAAAATAAACATTGGCGATATTGTTACAATTACTGTAAATAAAATACCTTACATATTTAAACAAAAGTTATACCAAATCAGTTTGTTTTGGAGAGGATGTTTACAATGATTTTAAACCTTGTTTAAAACTAATCAAATCAGGGTTTAATTCTACAGTACATTTTACGTTGTCACAATTTAAATCGTTTCTGGATGAACTAGATGATATCATTGGAAACGCTCAACCATAAAGATGTTGGAAAATACGAGTTTGAAGATTTTATTTAGATCTTACTTCGCTACAATCTATTAGAAAAATGAAGAATTATTTTTACATCTCGAATGCAAAAATTGGAAAAGTCTGATTTTCAATTTTATGAATTTGTTAAAGATGTGGTTAACATAATTGATAAAAAGAAAAATGTTGGTTATGAAGAGTACGTAGATATAGAAGAAATCGGGTATGACGACTTCATTAAAGTGTTGGATGAAAAATACAAGGAGAATATTACATTACAAGATTTAGTTAATAAATTTCCACATTTTGTATCCCTCACAATAAAAATTATATGGAATCTATGATGATCGGTTTTTGTACAAATAATTTTGTAATTACTTATAATTTGTAAAATAAAAATTGAGTATATTAACACGTTTAATTTAAAAAACCTCCTTACTCATCATTTAACTATCGACGAGTAATATGTATCAATTCGAACACCCATTTTCTGCGATTGTTACAGGCCCTCAGGTTGTGGTAAATCATATTTCATTGTAAATTTCTTAAAAGAAATAAACGTAGTATGTGATGCTAAATTTGAAAAAATATTCTGGTTTTACGACGAGTGGCAACCCCTTTACAAAAAATTACCTGAAGTGCAATTTCAAGAAGGCTTACCGAGTATGGATCTGTTTAACGGTGTATAACCTGTTTTAATAATAATTGATGATTTAATGCGTGAAGCAAATGCTTCAATTGTGGATATATTTACAAAAGGTTGCCATCACCGTAATCTAAGTGTGTTTTTCCTAAAGAATATGTATTGCTTATAGGTACGTACCTTCAGATGAGATCGAAATGACCTCAATAACGCTTTCGTCATCTTCCTAATCACTAAAAGTTTGCTTATCAGCTTCACACCATGGTAATTCGTCCTCGTATATCCCTCTCGCATTAGGGGTACCGAATGCATCTATGTCAAATATATTTTTAACTTAATGATAACAAAGTTATTATTTTACTAATGCAAGCAAAACCTTAAACATCTTACCCGAACTTTCCATACTTAAATTAATCGTCGAGTCGTCATAACGGTCTTCAAACAGTCGGCCTTCTAACACAGGAAGACGCTCGTCTTTAGAATGCATATTACCGAATACTATGCATTTAGACATTTCTCAAAACATTTATATAGCACTTTAGATATTTAAAAAATTTGAAAACGGCACAATGTTTAATTGTTAATGAACACTTTTGCCACTAACCACAACAAAGATCGGCAATCTCTTCAACATCACTCTGTAGCTCTAAACCTACAGTAAATCGGGTAAACCATATAGGTGGTTAATAGATAAAATAAAAACAAAACTTTGAAAAACACAAACGTTTTAAATGAATTAAATTAAACAAAATACAATATGATAAAATTAAATTAAAGAATGCACTTTTCTACTATTAAAAATTTGTTGAAAGCAATTAAGCCACAAGGACTTTTAATGTCTCGCTGGTGAAATATACATTGCAACTTTCCCAAAATTGCATAGTTTCTAGTGAATCATTGCAAATATTTTAAAAAATAATACAAAATCTTAAGAAAACTAATCTTCAATGAAACAAATCACAAAGTTTGAAAAACACAAACGCTTTAAATAAAGTAAATTAAACAAAATACAATATGATAGAATTAAATTAAAGAATGCACTTTTCTACTATTAAAAATTTGTTGAAAGCAATTAAGCCATAAGGACTTTTAATGTCTCGCTGGTGAAACTGACATTACAATCTTTCCCAAAATTGCATACTATTAAATTAAAAATAAAAACCAATTATTTCTTATCTCATCTGACTTCACAAAATTACAATCTTCACCATTCAATAAATTTAATTTACTAACTTCCAAAATCATTTATGAAACTCAAGGAACATTTAGTTTCTTTAATGTATATTCTACAAACATCAAAATCTCAAATCCAAAAATTCCAAATTTATACTCTTTACCTAAAATACATAAAACCAACAATGGAAAGTTCGGGTAAGATGTTTAAGGTTTTGCTTGCATTAGTAAAATAATAACTTTGTTATCATTAAGTTAAAAATATATTTGACATAGATGCATTCGGTACCCCTAATGCGAGAGGGATATACGAGGACGAATTACCATGGTGTGAAGCTGATAAGCAAACTTTTAGTGATTAGGAAGATGACGAAAGCGTTATTGAGGTCATTTCGATCTCATCTGAAGGTACGTACCTATAAGCAATACATATTCTTTAGGAAAAACACACTTAGATTACGGTGATGGCAACCTTTTGTAAATATATCCACAATTGAAGCATTTGCTTCACGCATTAAATCATCAATTATTATTAAAACAGGTTATACACCGTTAAACAGATCCATACTCGGTAAGCCTTCTTGAAATTGCACTTCAGGTAATTTTTGTAAAGGGTTGCCACTGGTCGTAAAACCAGAATATTTTTTCAAATTTAGCATCACATACTACGTTTATTTCTTTTAAGAAATTTACAATGAAATATGATTTACCACAACCTGAGGGGCCTGTAACAATCGCAGAAAATGGGTGTTCGAATTGATACATATTACTCGTCGATAGTTAAATGATGAGTAAGGAGGTTTTTTAAATTAAACGTGTTAATATACTCAATTTTTATTTTACAAATTATAAGTAATTACAAAATTATTTGTACAAAAACCGATCATCATAAGATTCCATATAATTTTTATTGTGAGGATACAAAATGTGGAAATTTATTAACTAAATCTTGTAATGTAATATTCTCCTTGTATTTTTCATCCAACACTTTAATGAAGTCGTCATACCCGATTTCTTCTATATCTACGTACTCTTCATAACCAACATTTTTCTTTTTATCAATTATGTTAACCACATCTTTAACAAATTCATAAAATTGAAAATCAGACTTTTCCAATTTTTGCATTCGAGATGTAAAATAATTCTTCATTTTTCTAATAGATTGTAGCGAAGTAAGACCTAAATAAAATCTTCAAACTCGTATTTTCCAACATCTTTATGGTTGAGCGTTTCAATGATATCATCTAGTTCATCCAGAAACGATTTAAATTGTGACAACGTAAAATGTACTGTAGAATTAAACCCTGATTTGATTAGTTTTAAACAAGGTTTAAAATCATTGTAAACATCCTCTCCAAAACAAACTGATTTGGTATAACTTTTGTTTAAATATGTAAGGTATTTTATTTACAGTAATTGTAACAATATCGCCAATGTTTATTTTAAATTTCGTTTAATAATATCGAAATTTTTACAGTTAATTGTTTTTAGAAATCATTCTGTCAATAAGGGAAAACAACGTTTGGCGTCATTAAGGCTAATTGCGTTTTCTAATTATACTATTGCAGTTTATTTTAGACCACCGGTATTGTTAGATTTCGTGTATGTAGATGTAAGTACGTTTTTAATTATTTTTTTTTGATTTAGTTTTGATCGCGTATTTACTTTTTACGCTGGATGGTTTTACTTCCGTTCAAAATCAGTTTTACAAAATTTGTTTTTTTAATCTATGAACCGTGTTATAAACGTTATTCTGTAATGCATGATGTAGTAATTCCTTTTAATTCTGCTTGTTTGGCGTTGATTATTTTTTTATTTTGCGTGTCGTTAATTTTTTGATTTTAATATTACCTTTGCATGATGTTGTAATTTTGATTTTGTTCAAACACATTATCGTATTCAACATCTAATTTTTCTTAATCAGTTTCAAAATTCATTTTATCAAGTAAGAAGTTGTAGTTTTTTTATTTACTTTATTTTATAATTTACACTTTACAAATTTCTTTCTTATAATTCCACCACTTTTGTTGTTTGAATTTGAACATTTTTAGTGTTACAGCGCTAGTTTTTATATCGTGATTAATTATTTAACATACGTCTCAACATTTTATTTAAAATTTTTTAGTTTTATAACATTAATTGTTGGATTGTAAGATTACTTCTTTAATAAACAACAATCTTAATCATTTTATTTTACATTTCGAATGACAGTATGAGGCGGCACTAGATGTCGCAACTTAATTATTAATCAATTCATTTCATTAGATAAGTTTTAATTCCGCCATATTGTTTTACGTTGTGTATTTTTAATTTTTACAGCGCTAAGTTATGATTTTTTATGATTCATTATTAAATATTTAAAAATTTCCATTCAATTTATTACATTTAGTGTTTATTTTAATTTCTTTTCGATTTACAGAAGATGAAGACCGTTGGGAAATATGTGCGTTGAAGAAGGATGCAGCAGTACCACATCTCCATCGCGAGCAGATGAAGAAGAAGAAGAAGATGTCCTTGGGATCCAACGTTTGCTTAATATTTTATGTATTGTAGTATTGAATGTAATATGTATGTAAATGAGAGAGACAAATATATATTTTTATCTTTATTGCACTATTTTATTTCAAGGTAAGACATACGTCATCATGCCAAAATGGCGTTAATAAAAAATTTCCCCGAAAAAAACCCGGCGGCAAAAAATTTTCAAAAGACCTAGTTCACTTTAACGGCGAGGTGACCGATGACGTCATTCAAAAATCACCTCATACACGTCCAAGGCGAGGTCACCGATGACGTCATTGAACCTAATTAGGCTAGCTACCTTTCACTTTTTCTCATTATCTCAATGTTGAGGTGCTGCTGTTCTACTTGAGCACTACTGCGATGAATTGTTTCATTTTAAGCTGTTAAATTGTACTCTTCTCTACGTTAATTATTATGTAGTTTCGGAAACCTTCGATTACATCTTTATGAATCATCCCCGCGAACCACTCTGCGGCTTTTGAGCTAAGGGTAGGTGTTCCGAACTGTCTGATAAATAATTTTTTTTGTGTACTCTATCGATCAACCTGGAAGAAAGTGAACAGCTGTTGACTTTCCACCCATAAGAAGGTCTGTACGGTCAGGAATGATGATTTTCCCACCCTTTAAAAGATTAGGAATTAACACATTGCAATAGTGTTTGTGGATAAAGTTATTTACTTTCTGGTTACCAAGATATCAATTTGTATCCTAGAAGTGCTGTCATTATTTAATCGGTTACACATTCATTAAATTATTTCACCGAATTACAATCGATCTTTTCTTTTTCTGTTACTGTTACGCCACTGAAGAACGACTCATGTAGATTCCATTGCGTTCAGGATAGAGCTTCTACAGTCACTCATGACAGCTACTTATCTGTCTGTACAGAGTATATCATAAATAATTCGAAATATTTTAACTGTAGAACAGTGAACTCAAAATATTAAGATTTATCACAAAACACTTAGTAATATGGCTCCTTACTGAGTTACTTGGAAAATCATATCGAACGTTTTAGTGACAATAAGTTATAAGATTGTGCTCCCTACAACGCATCGGCTCAAAGCCTTCTATATCACCATCATTTGTTCTTTTTCAGGCCATGCAAGTTTGGCTTAGTGTATGAATGCCGAAAATACCTTTTCACTAAAAAGACCGCCAAATTAACAATATACCTTCGACACTCGACACTCTCAAGCCGAACCCTCTCCTCTCTATGTTTCCAGGAAACACCGTTTAAGGTCAAACGCACCTTCTTTATCAGCAGTTGCTTGAATGTTATGTTATTTCCTACATTGTTACATTGGCTAAGAAGTTGTAAACAGGGCTCCTAACTCAATAGGTTACTGTTGCATAAAGTTATCAGAGTATCCATTTTAAACAACTTATCATGTTCTACATTTTATATTTGAATTGTGTTTTATGTAAAATCCAATTAGTTGAATAATAGTAATTGGAAACATGCGTATATAAAACTTGTATAAATTCGACACTATCGATTCAAACGCCTACCATTAAAACGCATGGCATTTTTGACTGACCCTACATCTAAATTGGCAAAAGACGATGTTTCTTATTACCTACACCAAACGGTTTTGTTTTGTCAAAAAGAACAAAATAAAGTTGTAAAAGGCGGTTTTTAATTACTTGTAACTTACAATATTTAGCAACAAGTTATAAAACATAAATCAAAATATGGCTACATTATGCAAACACTAAGTATTTCAATTTTTTATGTCGAAACTATAACACTGGGAAACAGCATGGTAAATAGTCCTTACAGCAAAATATTCTAAAATAAACAAACAAGTGTGTGAAGTAAGACTTTTATGCATAAGCTGAGGAGTTTAAACACGAACCCTTCACACAGGTGTATCATACAATATTTTATCTATGATAGACATATTTTTTTTTTAAATAGAAACAGTTGCTATAACAGAGGAACGCATGCGGTTTAATTTTTTTTTATTTGCATATTCATTGGATATATGCATATATGGTTGACATGCATCTTTGTCAAGAAAAATTGTTTAATAATGAGAGTTCTGTTTCACAGACAATTATTTAGTAATTAATGTGATGATTATAGGTTAGACTCAGATAAAATATATAATACTCACCTCTTAGAACATATTTGATATGGACAAGATATGCTCGTTACGTTAATGCAAACGCAGATGCAATTCTGACAATCAACCTCACAGCAATCGATTTTTGATTCTATATTGTAGATAACACCAACAACTAAAAATAATATCGGCAAAACTAATTTTTCTAAACGGAAACTATAGAAACTGTGCAAGAAAAAGTATAGAAACGACAAAATAAATTTGTTTTTTTTCTCAACGAAAACCACAGAAGTTGGACAAGAAAATGTATAGAAAGGTCAAAATAAATAAGGTTTCATTTTTTTTCTAAACGGAATCCTAAGCAGTTGAACACGAAAAATTATAATAATAATAATAATAATAATAATAATAATAGTTTATTATGTTAGTATCACAGAATAGTGCTTACAATCGTCTATATTGAAGAACATATTTACAAGTTTTAAACCCGTCAAATACAAATATATAAATAATAAATAATAAAGTATTTGTATATAACATACACATACATATAGGATACATACAAACACACATCACAAACATAGTAAGTACAGTTAAAAATCATTTGATGTGAGATTATAAGATAAGTATTCATTATACGAATAGAAGGCTTTCTTTAATAACATTGCTTTTACAGTTTTTTAAATTCAATTATGGGAAGTACCTGAACCGATCTTGGCAAGTGATTAAAAAATTGAACCCCTTGGAATTCAAAACTCTTTTCTGTTTTGCATAGTCTGATTGAAGTTGGCTTGATTATATTTTTATACCTAGTAGGGTACATATGATAACCAGTTTCGAATTTGGAGATGTTACTTTTAACATATTTCATAGTTTCGTAGATGTACATTGATGGAAAAGTTAAGATGTTTCCCGTCACAAAACAGTGTCTACAGTCATCCATATAACCTATATCGTAGATGATTCGTATGGCCTTTCGTTGTAAACGAAAAATTGATGGCCATCTACTAGATCTACCCCACGCTGTTATAGCGTAAGAAATATGCGAGTGAATCAAAGCAAAGTATGCCATTATCGAAACACTTCTGGAAACATTGTTTACTAAATTTCGTAATGCAAAGATGTTACTAGCAATTTTTTAGATAGAATATGACAATGTTCGATCCAAGTCAATTTGTCGTCGATGATGACCCCTAGAAATTTTGTAGAGTGTGTTTTGTTTATTATTAGGCTCTCTTCTTGGTTACAATCATTTGTTCGTAATGTAAAGATCATGTTTGTTGTTTTATCGTTATTTAGGCACAACCCATTATCATAGAACCATTTCCTTGCTCTTTCTTGTGCATTAGCCATCTCTCTCAGAAGATCCATCCATTTTTCAGCTTTAGTTACTAATGTTGAATCGTCAGCGTATAAAATTTTAATAGTATTATCAACAGAAAATACGTCATTAATAAAAATAATAAAGAGAGTCGGTCCAAGAACTGAACCTTGAGGTACTCCCATGTTCACTGATAAAGTATCCGATTTAACATTATTGTGTTCTACAAATTGAAATCTGTCAGTAAGATAAGAACCAATTAGATTAGAGAACGATCGACCGAAACCTAACCTCTCTAATTTAATTAAAAGATAGTTGGAATCAACACAATCAAAGGCCTTTGACAGATCACAAAAGGTTGCTGTTGAATGTAAACCTCTTTCTAGGCTATCGAGAATGTGTTTAAGTAGTTCTTGGATTGCATGATTTGTTGATAGTCCTGACCTAAATCCATATTGACAGGGATTAAAAGGTTATTTTTCTCCATGTACTCCATAATTTGGTCTTTTATAATGTGTTCAAAAATTTTGGCAAACACAGGAACCAACGATATGGGGCGGTAGTTATTTGGATCATTACGGTCTCCTTTCTTAAATATTGGTAAAGTTCTAGCAAGTTTCAGAGATTTAGGAAAAATGTTTTCTTTTATACACCAATTTAAGCAATTGGTTAAAGGTATCAATATTGCATTTGTCATTCTCTTTAAAATATACGAATTGATTCCATATGCATCTGAACACTTGTTTAGTTTTAAATTTTTGATGATGTCCCTCACCTTATTGTAAGATATTTCGGCTATTTCGCATTTGAGTTGGGAATCAGGGCTGTCGCATTTGTTAATGTTCTTTAATGCATTGTTCTTCTTATTATTTCTAATATTAGCACTAATTTTTGCGGAATATTATTAAAAAATTTATTGAATTCGATAGCTGATATGGTCGAAGAACAGTTATGGTTATTTGCTTTAGTAAACTTCTTAACAATATTCCATGAGGCTTTAATTCTGTTGCTGGCATTGGTTATGTAGTTATCATTAGCAAGTTTCTTGGCTATTTTAATTGACGCATTGTATTTTATTCTCATTTGTTTAATTTTAGTACATAAACTATCACTGGGGTATGTGTTGTAATATTCTTTTACAAAAGCAAGTTCATCTCGTTGTGTTTTTAAATTAGAATTGAACCAATTTTGGATACAAACATTACTACTTTTTTAGTTGTAATTTTTTAGACACAGTTGCAGCATTGTAAGCCTTAATAAATTTAGAATAAAATGCATTAAATTTGCACTCAGCGTTTCCACTAATTAATTTAAGAAACGACCAATCTGTGTTATTTAATTGTAAATACATTTTATTTAAACCTTCCTCCGTTATATACCTGTTTATTGTACAGTCTTGGTGTGTATTATTATGTGTATGCTTAACTTTTATTTCCAGATTACATGTAATTGCTTTATGATCAGAAAAACCTGTTTCTTGTATGTTATAATTGTAGTTGGTATCGAGTCTTATAATTAAATTATCGATACAATTTACACCTCTTGTGGGAGAATTAACTGCGAGGTGAAAACCGTATGACAATATTAACTCATTAATTAGCGCGTTTTTTATCATAAATGTCCAAGAAGTTCACGTTAAAATCACCGATAACAACTATCTGTTTAGTGCATCTATATATTTTCTTGAAGATCTGTTCAAGTGTATCTAAAAATAATTTAAAGTTACCTGATGGAGACCTATAGAAACAAATTACTATTAATTGAATGTTATTAAATTCAGCTGCTGAAATCTCACAGTGTATTTCAATGGATAGATCAATTATGTCCTGTCTGATAACAACGTCATTGATGGAAAACAAATTGTTCCTGCAGAAAATCATTGATCCTCCGTGTCTTTTATCTTTTCTAATAAAACTGCTAATTATTCTAAAATCTTTTAAAATATTTATATGAATGTCCAGTTCATTAAGCCAATGTTCAGTGATACATACTATATCAATAAATTTATCAGTTAAATACGCATCCACAAAGTTGATTTTATTTCTTAAACATTGAATATTCATATAAAATAAATTTACAAAAGCATTATTGCTTAAAGGTCGAAAGTTATGCATTATCTCATTATTGTTATCAGTAGTGTACGTTGTTACTCGGGGTTCTGGTCGTCTACTTTTCGCCTCTTCCTTAGGGAGTGTAGGTGATGAAAAAACTTACTAATAATTACTCCGGGAGGCCAAATTTTGCAGTCGCATACAGCATCCAGTTGAGTAGCAGCAACCGATACTTTAAAGCTACTATAGCTATTAGGATGTTTTGATTCCATTTGCTCACAGTCAGCAATAAATATTTTATTCAATTTTAAGAAGTTCGTTAAGGATTCTTTGGTTGTATCTGGTTGTAATCTCGTTACGTAAACATGTTCGACTTTTGGAACACCGCGAATTCCCAGTACAGTTTCGTTCGTCCCACAAATTATCATTTGTCTTTTGTAGATACGTTTGTTTGATTTAGCAGACTTCCAATCATTGTCAGAGATGTTCCGCTTATCATCAACGTCATGTAGATTTAACACATCTTTAAATAGTGTTGAATTTTGTTTGTATTTATTGTCATTTGATAATGATGTTGAAGTTGAAGGAATGCAATTTGCTTTAACAATATTTGCAAACGTTTGACCTAGACCATTCTTACTTACGGCGGTATCAGTATTAGATAAATGTGAACAAGAGAAATGATCGTTTTCACTTACGGTTTTATTTTCTGGTGCTTTAGTGGTAATGTTTTTTCTCTGTGTTGAGGGCGTCTTCTTTTTTTCAAATACTTCCCTTGTCATCACACTACCGTCACAATTTAATAAACGAACTTGATCCTGCAAAGCGATTATCGCTATGCATTGATTATCAATAATTAGATCTTTTTGCTTTAAAAGTTCCTTTAGATAAGAATTTTCTAAAATTAAACTTTGATTATCACTATTTATCGAGTTACTTTGTAACGTTTTAATGCATTCCATTTTATTATAATTATCAGCACTATCACAACAGTTTATGAGCTTGTCGTCAATTTTGATAATGTTTTTTAATAGTTTAGCACAACTCACATGTGTTATAGCTTCACATTTAATACATTTTAATCCACTCTGAGCATGGATTTTGCACTTGGACAAAATAAATTTGGTTTCTTTAGATTTCTTAATTGAAACCACAGAAGTTGGATAAGAAAAATTATAGAAAAAACACAATAAATTGGATTTCATTTTTTTCTCAACGAAAAGCACAGAAGTTGGACAAGAAAAAGTATAGAATAGACAAACTAAATTTGGTTTCATTTTTTCTAAACGGAAACTACAGAAGTTGGACACGAAAAAGTATAGAAAGGACACATTCAATTTGATTTTATTATAATTTCAACAGAAACCACAGAAGTTGGACAAGAAAAGAATAGAAAGGCCACATTAAATTTGATTTAATTTTTTTCTCAACGGAAACAACAGGAGTTGGTCAAGAAAAAGTAACGAAAGGACACATTAAATTTGATTTTATTTTATTCTCAACAAAAACCACAGAAGTTGGACAAGAAAAGTATAGAAAAGACAAACTAAATTTGGTTTCATATTTTCTAAACGGAAACTACAGAAGTTGGACAAGAAAAAGTATAGAAAGGACACATTAAATTTGGTTTAATTTTTTTCTCAACGAAAACCACAGAGGTTGGACAAGAAAAAGTATAGAATAGACAAACTAAATTTGGTTTTATTCTTTCTAAACGAAAACTACAGAAGTTCGCCAAAAAAATATAGAAAGGACACATTAAATTTGATTTTATTTTATTCTCAACAGAAACCGCAGAAGTTGGACAAGAAAAAGTATAGAATAGACAAACTAAATTTGGTTTTATTCTTTCTAAACGAAAACTACAGAGTTCGCCAAAAAAAGTATAGAAAGGACACATTAAATTTGATTTAATTTTTTCTCAGCGGAAACTACAGAAGTTGGATAAAAAAGTATAAAAGGTCAAAATAAATTTGGTTTCATTTTTTCTCAACGAAAGCACAGTAGTTAGACAAGAAAAAGTATAGAAAAGACAAACTAAATTTAATTTCATTTTTTTCTCAACGAAAACCACAGAAGTTGGACAAGAAAAAGTATAGAAAATACACATTAAATTTGATTTAATTTTTTCTCAACGGAAACTACAGAAGTTGGATAAAAAAAGTATAAAAAGGTCAAAATAAATTTGGTTTCATTTTTTTCTCAACGAAAAGCACAGTAGTTAGACAAGAAAAAGTATAGAAAAGACAAACTAAATTTAAATTGGGTTTCATTTTTTCTAAACGGAAACTACAGAAGTTGGACAAGAAAAAGTATAGAATAGACAAACTAAATTTGGTTTTATTCTTTCTAAACGAAAACTACAGAAGTTCGCCAAAAAAATATAGAAAGGACACATTAAATTTGATTTTTATTTTATTCTCAACAGAAACCGCAGAAGTTGGACAAGAAAAAGTATAGAATAGACAAACTAAATTTGGTTTTATTCTTTCTAAACGAAAACTACAGAAGTTCGCCAAAAAAGTATAGAAAGGACACATTAAATTTGATTTAATTTTTCTCAGCGGAAACTACAGAAGTTGGATAAAAAGTATAAAAAGGTCAAAATAAATTTGGTTTCATTTTTTCTCAACGAAAAGCACAGTAGTTAGACAAGAAAAAGTATAGAAAAGACAAACTAAATTTAATTTCATTTTTTTCTCAACGAAAACCACAGAAGTTGGACAAGAAAAGTATAGAAAATACACATTAAATTTGATTTAATTTTTTCTCAACGGAAACTACAGAAGTTGGATAAAAAAGTATAAAAGGTCAAAATAAATTTGGTTTCATTTTTCTCAACGAAAAGCACAGTAGTTAGACAAGAAAAAGTATAGAAAGACAAACTAAATTTAAATTGGGTTTCATTTTTTCTAAACGGAAACTACAGAAGTTGGACAAGAAAAAGTATAGAATAGACAAACTAAATTTGGTTTTATTCTTTCTAAACAAAACTACAAAGTTCACAAAAAAAATATAGAAAGGACACATTAAATTTGATTTTATTTTATTCTCAACAGAAACCGCAGAAGTTGGACAAGAAAAAGTATAGAATAGACAAACTAAATTTGGTTTATTCTTTCTAAACGAAAACTACAGAAGTTCGCCAAAAAAGTATAGAAAGGACACATTAAATTTGATTTAATTTTTTCTCAGCGGAAACTACAGAAGTTGGATAAAAAAAAGTATAAAAGGTCAAAATAAATTTGGTTTCATTTTTTCTCAACGAAAAGCACAGTAGTTAGACAAGAAAAAGTATAGAAAAGACAAACTAAATTTAATTTCATTTTTCTCAACGAAAACCACAGAAGTTGGACAAGAAAAGTATAGAAAATACACATTAAATTTGATTTAATTTTTCTCAACGAAACTACAGAAGTTGGATAAAAAAAGTATAAAAGGTCAAAATAAATTTGGTTTCATTTTTTCTCAACGAAAGCACAGTAGTTAGACAAGAAAAAGTATAGAAAGACAAACTAAATTTAAATTGGGTTTCATTTTTTCTAAACGGAAACTACAGAAGTTGGACAAGAAAAAGTATAGAATAGACAAACTAAATTTGGTTTTTATTCTTTCTAAACGAAAACTACAGAAGTTCGCCAAAAAAAATATAGAAAGGACACATTAAATTTGATTTTATTTTATTCTCAACAGAAACCGCAGAAGTTGGACAAGAAAAAGTATAGAATAGACAAACTAAATTTGGTTTTATTCTTTCTAAACGAAAACTACAGAAGTTCGCCAAAAAAAGTATAGAAAGGACACATTAAATTTGATTTAATTTTTTTCTCAGCGGAAACTACAGAAGTTGGATAAAAAAGTATAAAAGGTCAAAATAAATTTGGTTTCATTTTTTCTCAACGAAAAGCACAGTAGTTAGACAAGAAAAAGTATAGAAAAGACAAACTAAATTTAATTTCATTTTTTCTCAACGAAAACCACAGAAGTTGGACAAGAAAAAGTATAGAAAATACACATTAAATTTGATTTAATTTTTCTCAACGGAAACTACAGAAGTTGGATAAAAAAGTATAAAAGGTCAAAATAAATTTGGTTTCATTTTTTCTCAACGAAAAGCACAGTAGTTAGACAAGAAAAAGTATAGAAAAGACAAACTAAATTTAAATTGGGTTTCATTTTTTCTAAACGGAAACTACAGAAGTTGGACAAGAAAAAGTATAGAATAGACAAACTAAATTTGGTTTTATTCTTTCTAAACGAAAACTACAGAAGTTCGCCAAAAAAAATATAGAAAGGACACATTAAATTTGATTTTATTTTATTCTCAACAGAAACCGCAGAAGTTGGACAAGAAAAAGTATAGAATAGACAAACTAAATTTGGTTTTATTCTTTCTAAACGAAAACTACAGAAGTTCGCCAAAAAAGTATAGAAAGGACACATTAAATTTGATTTAATTTTTTTCTCAGCGGAAACTACAGAAGTTGGATAAAAAAAGTATAAAAAGGTCAAAATAAATTTGGTTTCATTTTTTTCTCAACGAAAAGCACAGTAGTTAGACAAGAAAAAGTATAGAAAAGACAAACTAAATTTAATTTCATTTTTTCTCAACGAAAACCACAGAAGTTGGACAAGAAAAAGTATAGAAAATACACATTAAATTTGATTTAATTTTTTCTCAACGGAAACTACAGAAGTTGGATAAAAAAAGTATAAAAAGGTCAAAATAAATTTGGTTTCATTTTTTTCTCAACGAAAAGCACAGTAGTTAGACAAGAAAAAGTATAGAAAAGACAAACTAAATTTAAATTGGGTTTCATTTTTTCTAAACGGAAACTACAGAAGTTGGACAAGAAAAAGTATAGAAAAGACAAACTAAATTTGACTTCAATTTTTCTAAACGGAAACTACAGAAGTTGGACAAGAAAAAGTGTAGAAAGAACACATTAAATTTGGTTTCATTTTTTTTTTCACCGGAACCACAGAAGTTGGACAAGAAAAAGTATAGAAAAGACTAACTAAATTTGGTTTCATTTTTTCTAAACGGAAACTGCAGAAGTTGGACAAGGAAAAGTATAGAAAGGTCAAAATTAATTTGGTTTCATTTTTTTTTCTAAACGGAAACTACCGAAGTTGGACAAGAAAATGTATAGAAAAGACACATTAAATTTGATTTAATTTTTTTCTTAACGGAACTACAGAAGTTGTACAAGAAAAAGTATAGAACTTCATTTTTCTCTATTTAGTACTGGAAACCAAATGAAGGGTTTATTTAGACGGGCTAATTATGTTTGTACGTCATTTTCTGAAAAACATCGGTACGTGCAAATATTTAATCGCAATTAAAACGTAAATTTTGACATTTATTATTTTAGTAAATAACCATACCTGCGAAATATTTGTTTTACTAAAACGGTAGGCTAAATATTTGAATGAGATTATAATTTTTCTGAAATTTTACTTGTTTTTGCGTTTAATTTTTGCTTAACTGTACAAGAACATCATCATTTTAAAACAATAGTTACACTATTGTGCATGCAATAGTGGCACAGGACATATTGTCACACATTGTAGAATATTTTCTAGGATTACCAGAACAGAAAGGAAAAACATTACAAACCAATGAATTCAATAATTTCAATTTTTTCCAAATATTGGCAGTTGAATGAGAAAGTACTTAAGTCTTAATTTGCAACTCTTTTCTGACTCGGGATTATGCAATAAGTTGTTAATGTTAATGATGATCAAATTATCAATAGATCCATGGGAATCTTTGATTCTTAATAAGTGTACCTTGTTTTTAGTGGTGTAGGCGCATCCGTCAACCTAAAATAGTACTTATGTTATTATATTTATACCAAGCATTTAAGCGATGAGGAGTGCCCTAAAGGAGTAAGTGTGACAAAATGCTTTCTAAACGAGTATCATACAATATTTTTTATAATTTGCGCCTCTTTTGTTAAATATATAAAATATAGTTTTGAAAAAAAAATTCACGTCGATTTGTTTTATGTTTGAGGTTGGTAATACAAAGTGACATATGAATTTTGATAGTAAATTTATAACAATATTTCAAATTTCACCAAAAATTTTCGTAATTTCGTTCAAAACACTTAATATCGAAGGCATTTCTTACAATTGAATTGTCATAGTTTTTCTTACTCTTAAAAAGTCGTTTTCCTCATAATTTTGGCTTGCTAAGTGTTCCATGTAATTTTCTACTAATTTTTTAATTTATGTCGGATAATAAAGAAAAATCAACAAATTTAAACATTAATTATTTATTAATTGGAACAACAATAGTCAAAACAAAAATGCAGATATATGAAACAATTTTAAACGTTAATTTGATTGTAAATTAAATTTTGTTTTCTGGTTTCTGTTACGTACATACCTACTATGGACAAAAGTGTAGGCGTGCATTACAAACAATTTCATTACCTTAAACTTTTTGACTCGTGTGGAAATTTTAACACAAGGCTGAAAATCGGTGAGAAACTAAATAAATCGAAATGCGAGGTAATTCTAGTCACAGTAAACACAAAGTTAACTTGTTGCAAAACAAATCCTAATATTTGAAATAATAACACTATTCTGGACTTCCATTGTCTATATTTTAGTTTAATTGAATAAACACAACTATTGAATCTGCAATCGTCTTCAGGTGAATACTAACAAACTTAAAGACTACTGTAACTTATATACAAATACAAGGTTAGTGAAGCGATCAAGTGTGCAAAGTTAATAAAGGGGGACTAAGATTAGTCAAGCGTCCAATTAAGGTTTTCCACACATTGTTAATCTCTACGCTGGGTTGACTAAATATATTCTTGTTGTTTTCGATAAACGCTGCTTCTTTAAATTTTCTCTTGTACCAGTGCTCTTCTCGGTGTATAATTCTTGCCTTCGACCATTTCATTTTGTGATGTTTTTCCCAGGAGTGTTGGGCAATGCCGGATTTCAAAGTCTCTCCTCTCTTCGTTTTATGTTCCTTCAACCTGATGTCTAAGGGTCTTTTAGTTTTCCCTACGTATGACTGGCCGCATTCACATGGGACTTCGTAGATGCAATTCTTGGAGTCATGACTGTTGTCTGGTCTAGTTTTGGAGATCATGCTACCAATAGTTCTTGATGATCTGAATACCGTGTTAATGTCATAATTTCTTCCTATCCGTTTTATTTTCTCAGATAATCCTTTGACATATGGAATGCTGAGTAGTGTTTTGGGTTTCTCTTCGGTCATGGCTGGTTGGTTCTTAGAGAGTTGTAGAGCAGTTTCTACCACTCGTTTCGGGTAACCATTTTGTTTAAGGTCTCTTCTGATGTTCTTGATTTTTTCTTGTAGTCCTACCTCTGTATTACATAGTCTGTGAGCTCTGTCGACTAAAGATTTAATAATCCCTTTCTTTGTTGTTCCACTGTGATTGGAGTCGTAATTCAGATATTGGCCGGTATGAGTTGGCTTTCTGTAAACTGATGTCACAATATCCTCATTGTTTCTTTTGCGAGGACGTCCAAGAATGGTAGTGAGTATTCCCTTTCTTTCTCCATGGTGAATTTGATGGATGGCTTAATGTTGTTCAGGTGGTGTAGAAAAAGGTCTAGCTGACGGTCGCTATGGTTCCAAATTATGAACGTATCGTCTACATATCTGAGCCATAATTTTGGTTTAAATCTCGCTTTTTCCAGTGCTTGGACCTCGAACCAGTTCATGTAGATGTTGGCGATTACCGGTGAGAGAGACGAACCCATAGGAAGACCGTCGTCTTGTGCAAAGAATTCGTCCTTTAATTGGAAATATGAGTTCCTGAGGCAGCATTGTAGAAGTTCCATTATCCCCTTAACCGGTAGCAAAGTTCTATTATGTAATTCCTCGTCCTCTAGCAACTTCTTCTGAATAATTTCTAAAGATTCTTCAACCGGAACATTAGAGTAGAGGCTTTCTACATCGAAGCTGACAAAACGATCTCGTTTTTGTAGTTCTATAGACTCAAGAATCTCTACGAAATGTCTGGAATCCTTCACAAACGATGGGCTGCCATCTTGAAGTGGTCGTAGAATTGGAAGTAAGAACTTGGCTAGTTGGTATGTGGGTCCATAACGAGAGCTAGTTATTGGTCGAAGCGGCATGTTGTCTTTATGTATTTTGGTAATCCATATAAATGCGGTGGTTTGCTGTGGTGTGGCGTAAGAGTTGTCCTTGTTCTCGAAGGAAGGTATTCTTCGTATTTCTTCAATATCTGGTAGACCTTCCTCTTCAGGCTGGAAGTGGGATCTTTCTTCAAGCGTCGGTAGTTCCCTTGTCGTAGAATCTCGTCTGTTTTTGGTCGTATGTATGGGAATCCATGATTACTGTTGCTTTTCCTTTGTCAGCTGGCAGGATTTTGATGGATTTATTCTTCTGTAGTTCTTTAAGGACCGATATCTCCCGTTTTGTTATGTTGCTTTGTTCTTTCCTTTTCTTCTCCAGTACACTCCGGATTTTCCACTTGAACTCCTCTGCTTGTACCGGTTCTAACTTTGCGGTCTCCACAGCACTCACAATGTCGAGAATAGGAACTTCTTTGCAAGTAACAGCAAAATTAAGTCCTTTTTCAAAAGTGAAGTCTCCGTGATTGATAATGGATGTGAGGAAATGTTGACAATGGTTCTCTTCGGTACTTTCCGAGTATTGGTTGGTTCTTGTTGGTTTCGAGTTAGATTTGACCATTTTCTGTTGTGAGCCAGTTGTTGTGTTCCTCGAATCTTGTCACAGACGGTGTCAATCTTTCGAGTATCGGTGCTAAATCTTCTTCCGAGATGATTAATTTTATTTCTTCGAATTTCAGTGTAGCGTCTTGGATTAGTGTGGCCTTCTTCCAACGATGATAGTTGATTTGCGATCTAATCAGAGCCAGGCTAGCTCTTTCAACAATCTTGCGTGCTCTTTCACCCTGGATTGGGGACTTCAAACGGAAGCCCTTGGGTATGATGTGATTGTCTCTGGCCGTCCGTAAAAACATTAAGTGCGTCTCTTCCTTCGTAATCTTCATCCGGATTTTCTCGTAGTCTCGAAATTTGTTGCTGATTCCGGGTCCATACCGGTCTTCCAACGTACGTTTGAATGGTTTAGACAATGTTATGTTTGAAATAATAACACTATTCTGGACTTCCATTGTCTATATTTTATTTTAATAGAATAAACACAACGTTTCAATTGCTATTGAATCTGCAATCGTCTTCAGGTGAATACTAAGAAACTTACAGACTATTGTAACTTATATACTAATACAAAGTTAGTGAAGCGATCAAATGTACAAAGTTAATGAAGGGGACGTTACCGTAAACTAAGATTAATCAGGCGTCTAATTAAGGGTTTCCACACATTGTTAATCTCTACGCTGGGTTGACTAAAGACATTCTTGTTGTAGCGATTAACAATGTGTGGAAACCCTTAATTAGACGCCTGACTAATCTTAGTTTACGGTAACGTCCCCCTTCATTAACTTTGTACATTTGATTGCTTCACTAACTTTGTATTAGTATATAAGTTACAATAGTCTGTAAGTTTGTTAGTATTCACCTGAAGACGATTGCAGATTCAATAGAAATTGAAACGTTGTGTTTATTCAATTAAACTAAAATATAGACAATGGAAGTCCAGAATAGTGTATTATTTCAAACATAACATTGTCTAAACTATTCAAACGTAAATCCTAATATCTAATACTTCCATTAAGAAAGCATAAGAAAGAATTCTTTCATTGCACTTAATTTTATTACGATTCTTACGTAAGTAGTGCCATGTAATACATAGATAAATTGTGCATATGGTTTACAGTGCAAAGACATCCATTTGCGTATATTATTATTGAACAGATATGTAATTCAAGTTTCCATTAAATCATTCAAGTTATCGATAGAATTTACACTTAAAATATTCTGCCATTAATTTCTTTCCGGACATCTGTCTGACTATGAAATAACAACTCAAAGGAAATAAGATATATCAGAATATATGGTGTTGAAAAATTATGAACAAACAACTTTATTCAAATAATGTAAATTATGTGGTTAGTTTGCAAACTATTGACAATTTGACATACCAATTCTACCAGCTAGAAAAAAAAATAAAAAGTGTGCTATAATGTTAACGCTATGGCCTGTTATACAGGGTGTCTGTAGAAGGTCTTTACACACGTATTCCTTAGATTAGACCAAAATAAGCCGATTTAAGTAAGCTTATCTTAGTCCAAAGTCGCTTAGTTTAGGTGCTATGCGTCTTTGAAGTTAAAATTTTGAAATCCTTTTTTTATTATACATTCAAAATGGCTCATGCGATTTAGCATGGTCGGTTAGTATTATTGGAAAAATGTCCAAGAAAAGTCATCTGCGGTGCTTTTTTTATCTTCTCCTACATCTATCTACAATAGAA
The DNA here is from genome assembly GCA_030710515.1 of Abscondita cerata. Taxonomy (NCBI): domain Eukaryota; kingdom Metazoa; phylum Arthropoda; class Insecta; order Coleoptera; family Lampyridae; genus Abscondita; species Abscondita cerata. The sequence continues at coordinate 92,467 of JALBCR010003240.1, forward strand.
AGGTGTTTGACTGCTGGTGTCAATACACTTGTTTTAGATTGGGGCCGACAACGAATGACCAGATAAGTGGTATTCTGTATCCCATTTTATTTGCTCAGTGGAACTATTAAGGATGTAATTGTATATGCGGGTAACGACAATAATCTTTAAGTAATTTTGTGTGTAAAAGCTTTTCAAGCATATTGTTACGTTATGTCAGTCTGGGATCCTCGATACCAATTTTATTTTTAATGCGGTTGTTTCACAATTAGAATATATTCTCGCGATGCATGATATTTTGTAATTGCGCCTTTACCCAATATTTATTAACCTTTCAAAAACTTTAGTGTTTAGGACGATCGACCAGTGACTCACCACTTTAACTGAGCACTACTGCGATCAATTGTTTCATTTTAAGGTTTTAAATTGTACTCTTTTCTATACGTTAATTATTTTTAAATGGGTGTATAGATAACGAAGTAAAGTATTGTCAATTATATGCTATGCTTGCGTTTCTGCTGCTTTAAGTCAATTACTAAGATCAGGTAGGGTGCGCCCTATACAGTTTCGGAAACCTTCGATTACGTCTCTACGAATCATCTCCGCAACCCGCTGTGCGACTTTTGAGCTAAGGGTAGGTGTTCTGAACTGTCTGATAAATCATTTCTTTTTGTGTACTCTATCGACAAACCTGGAAGAAAGTGAACATATGTTGACTTTCCACCCATAAGAAGTTCTATACGGTTAGGAATGATGGTTTTCCCACCCTCTAAAAGATTAGGAATTATCACATTGCAATAGTGTTTGTGGATAAAGTTGTTTACTTTTTGGTTACCAAGATATCAATTTGTATCCTAGAAATGTTGTCATTGTTTAATCGGTTACACATTTATTAAATTATTTCATCCAAGTACAATCGAGCTTTTCTTTTTTCTGGGTAAATTTTTCATTTTTAAACTCAAATTTAGTTGTGGAATGGTAACAAACATTTTCGTTAAAAACGGAAAATTTATCCAGCAAAAATACAACTTTTGTGTAATTAACGGATTTTCAAATAAAAACTGGAATATTAGGTCTGTGAATTTTGTATGACATTTGGTAATATTTTGAATAAGATACTGTTACGCCACCGGTGAACGACTCATGCAGATTCCATTGCGTTCAGGACAGATCTTCTACTGCCACTCATGACAACCATTTGTCTGTCTGTACATGGTGTATCATAAATAATTGGAAATATTTTAACTGTAGAACAGTGAGCTCAAAATATTAAGATTTACGAGTTACAAGTGTTTGATTTGAAAATTTAAACATTATTTGTACCAAGTACGTTAAGAAAATTTGGCGTTTCTTCTCATACGTGACAGGAAGTGTGGGTACTAAACATACTACTAAATTATGTAAAATATGTGTTTCTGGCTAATGCCAGAGGTGTACGACGGGGGCAATTGATTTTTTGGCCCCTCTCAAAGTCTACGCCAATGGCGGATTTGCCATTTAACACAATTTTTCGATTCTCAAATACTTTATTTTAAAATAAGATGCTGTTCCGTCGTAACGATAAATGATTGTATCAAGATATTTAAAGTCAAACATAAGGCTACAGAGTTATTTTGAATTCATGTGTATTCATTTTGTCGGTGTTTTGATGCCATAGACGCATCCAATTCCTAATTTAATTTGAGCTTCTCACAGACACCTCTGTGCGCGGGAATAAAATTTCATTCAGTACTCTCACTAACAGAAGCCCAAGTCAAACACGGTGTTTCTAACTCTTTACGGTGACAATTACAATCTGTATTACTTCCATTTTCCGAGAATGAGACAGGTTTACCTCTGCGAGTAACAAAACGTCGGAAAATCATATCGAACGTTTTACTAGAAAAGTTTGTGAAATAATGACAACTACGATTTGTAAATTTTACAATTTGGAAAGGTGAACTGGTATCTTCAACAAGTGATAAGAATGGGTTCCCTACAACGCATCAGCTCAAAGCCTTCTAAATCACTATCAGTTGTTCTTTTTCAGGCCATGCAGGTTTGGCTTAGTGTACGCATCCTCTCCGCTCTATATTTCCGGAAAACACCGTTTGAGGTAAAACTCACCTCCTTTATCTGTTGCATAAAGTTATCAAAGTATCCATTTTAAATAACTTATCATGTTCTACATTTTATATATAAATTGGGTTTTATGTAAAATCCAATTAGCTGAATAATAGTAATTGGAAACATGAGTATATAAAACTTGTATAACTTTGACACCATCGATTCAAACCCTCGCCATTAATTTGCATGACATTTTTGACTGACTCCACATCTAAATTGGCAAGAGACGATGTCCCTTATACCTACACCAAACGGTTTTGCTTTGTCAAAAAGAACAAGGTAAAGTTGTAAAAGGCGGTTTTTAATTACTTGTAACTTACAATGTTTAGCAACAACTTATAAAACATAAATCCAAATATGACTACATTATGCAAATTTAAATTGTTTATGTCGAAACTATTACACTGGGAAACAGCATGGTAAGTAGTTATTACAGTTGCAAAATATTCTAAAATAAACAAACAATTAGTAAATTTGTTATAATAACATATATTACATCGATTCAAGTGTGTGAAGTAAGTCTTTCATGCAGGAGTTGAGGAGTTTAAAATACGAACCCTTCACACAGGTGTATCATACAATATATTATCTATAATAGACATATTTTTTTTAAATAGAAACAGTTACTACAACAGAGGAACGCATGCGGTTTAATTTTTTTTTATTTGCATATTTATTGGTTGACAGGCATCTTTGTCAACAAAAATTGTTTAATAATGAAAGTTCCGTTTCACACACAATTATTTAGTAATTAATGTAATGATTATAGGTTAGACCCAGATAAAATATATTATACTCACCTCCTAGAACATATTGGATATGGACATTTTATGGCCGTTGCGTTAATGCAATGGCAGATGCACTTCTGAAAATCAACCCCACAGCAATCAATTGCTGATTCTATATTGTAGATGACACAAACAACTAAAAATAATATCGGCAAAACTAAGTACTTCATTTTTCTGTATTTAGTACTGGAAACCAAATGCAGGGTTTATATAGACGGCCTAATTATGTTTGTACGTCATTTTCTAAAAAACAGCTTTACGTGTAAATATTTAATCGTAGTTAAAACGTGAATTTTGACATTTATTACTTTAGTAAATAATCATCCCTGAGAAATATTTGTTTTACTAAAACGGTAAGCTAAATGTTTGAATGAGATTATAATTTTTCTGCAATTTTACTTGTTTTTACGTTTAATTTTTTCTTAGCTATACAAGCACATCGTCATTTTAAAACAATAGTTACACTATTGTGTATGCAATAAAGTGGCACTTGACATATTGGCACACATTGTACAATATTTTATAGGATTACCAGATTAGAAAGGAGGAACGGTAATTTGATTGAAAATTAAATTTTGTTTTCTGGTTTCTGTTACGTACATACCTACTATGGATAAAAGTATAGGCGTGCATAACAAACAATTTCATTACATTAAAGTTTTTGACTCGTGTGGACATTTTAACACAAGGCTGAAAATTGGCGAGAAACTAAATAAATCGAAATGCAAGGTAACTCTAGTCACAGTTCACACAATGTTACCTTCTTGCAATACAAATCCTAATATGTAATACTTCCATTAAGAAAGCATAAGAAAGAAGTTTTTCGGTGCACTTAATTTTATTACGATTCATTCGTAGGTAGTGCCATGTAATACATAGATAAATTGTGCATATGGTTTACAGACATCCATTTGCGTGTATTATTATTGAACAGATATACAGGATGTCCCACGGTGACGAGACATTAGACATATTTTACAGACTACTTCTATTTGAATATTGAAAATTTGGCTTTAGGCACTTTCGGGCATGCTCTTTTCAACTAAAATAATGGCGTCCACCTAACGCTTCCGGTTGTACCGTTATTTTAAATGGAACACCCTGTATATTATTGCAATTTTGGATTCTATGTTAATTTTTAGATAAACTTTCATTAAGGTTTCCTATTTTTAAAGTTAACCGTTTTTGAGATATTCAATTTTTTTCAAAAAAATTTTAAAAACACTTCCTAATTTAAAGAGATGTGTATGTTACAATAATAAAGTTAAAGAGATAATATTTATAGGGGACCCAACTGAAACTCTAAGCTTCACTCCCATGATTTCATACTTAATTTCATACAGGGTGGTAGAAATGTAGTGCCGAATTTAATCAAGTTCAAACCATCATAACTTATTTATTTTTAATGGAACACCCTGTATATTATTGCACAATTCGATGAATAATTTTGTTCTCTTTCGAATAGTATAATAGTTCCCTATACCTATCTGGTTTTCAAGGTAGCAAAACGGAAGCAAAAAGGGAGGTAAGAAGGGCAGTAAGAAGATGGAAGAGGGGAGTAATTGATATAAAAGAGGTGAAAGAGTGCAGAGGGCAGTATAGAAAGAGTTGTACGGACAAAAGAAACGCTAGAGAAGAGGATACAAAGTTTAAAAAATGAAGGAGAAGTATGGAGGTTCTTAAAAGGGGGGACGAAGGTAGGGAGAGGGAAGGGAATAGAAATGAAAGAATGGAGGGATCATTGTAAAGGGGTACTAAGGGGTGAAGAGGAGAGCACAAGAAATATGGAGAAAAGAGAAGTGGAGGAGAAGAAGGGAGATGGAAATAACGGAGGAAGAATTGGAAAGAGCCATACGAAGGACCAAAAAAGCAAAGGCAGTTGGGACAGATGGAGTACAAGGGGAACAGTGGAAGTACACCAGGGAGAAAGCGAGAAAGAACATGCTAAGAATAATGAATAGGATAGGGATGGGGAAAGAATTTCCTATTGATTGGAGGGAGGCAATAATATGCCCAATACACAAGTGAAGGGAAAAGAAGAATGTAAGGAATTATAGGGGAGTTAATGTAACAAACGCTGGTTATAAGGTGTATGCATCAATATTGCATGAAAGGCTGGATAAAGAGCTGGAGGAAAAAGGAGTAATAGAGGAGTTGCAGATTGGTTTTCGAAGGGGAGGAGGGCAATAGACAATGTGTACGTACTAAAACAATTAATTAATAAAGAATTTGAAAACGAGGTGGGAAAGTGTATGCGTTGTTCGTGGACATTAAATCAGTGTTTGACAATGTGGACAGAGATAAATTGTGGGAGTTATTAAGAAAAAAGAACATACAGGAGGATATAGTGAAGGGTATAGAGGACATTTATAGGGAAACAACGTGCAGGGTAAGGTTAGAGGGGAAATTAAGTAAGGGATTTTGGACAAGTAGAGGATTGAGGCAAGGGTGTCCGCTTAGCCCGAGTTTATTTTCGGTGTACATAGGGGAGTTGGAGGATACACTAAAAGGACATCAAAGGGGAGGAATCGTGATAGAAAAGGTAAAAGTGTTTGTCATGGCGCACGCGGATGATGTGGTCGTGGTGGCAAAAACTAGGGAAGAAATGATTGGAATGATAGAGACAGTGAAGAAGTTCATTGAAAGAAAAACAATGAAAGCGTATGTGGGAAAAACAAAAATTGTTATCTTCCAAAAGGGAAGAGGGAGAAGAAAAAAAGAGGAATGGTAGTGGGGGGATGAAGTGATGGAAGAAGTAGATGAAGTAGTATATTTAGGGTTTAGGATGAGATATGACAATAAGGACGAAGCACACATAAATGACTTAGAAAGGAAAGGAAAGAGAGTAACAGGGCAGGTGTGGGGTTTAGGAGAGAGGGCATTTGGAAAGGATGTTGTGAGAAGGGGGTGGTTATTTAAGAAATTAATAAGAAGCGTAATGATGTATGGGGCGGAGGTATGGGGATGGAATGAATGGGAAAGACTAGAGAAAGTGCAAGATAGGTATTGGAAAGGGGTATTAGGGTTGGATAGGGAGACACCGGGGTATATAGTGGAAGAAGAAGTGGAAATGGAGAAAATAAGGATACACGCGGGGATGATAGTTATGAAGTATGAAGAAGGTATGGAGAGAAGAGGAGATGGGGAGATAGTAAAAAGGTGTGGGAAGAGATAAAAGAAGAGAAGGATTAAATATGGACAAGAAGCAAGGAGACTATACTATGAAAGAGGGGGTTATGCGAGAGAGGAAGTAGAAAGGAGAAGAAGAGAAGGGAGAGGAGTAAGAATAAGGGAAGAGATTAGGCAAAGGGATAGAGATACGCAAAAACAAGAAAGGAGGAAACGGATCAGGACGGGTAAATATAATGAGAAGTATGATGGACTGGTGAGTGAGGGATTACCTAAATACTTGAAAGGAGACATGAATTTGAAAAAAAAAGATTTGTGGCTAGGTTTAGATGTGGCAATGAGGAGAGGGAAAATCGGTACTGGTTGGACGACGAGAAGAGGAAGTGTAGAATGTGTGGAAAGGGGTGGGAGAATTTGGAACACTTGAGTAGAGAATATGAGGAACTAAGGGAAGAGGAAAAACAACGGGAAGAGTTATTAAGAAAAGGGGGAGAGGGGTTGCGATGGATGGAGGAGGTGATAAGAAGGAGGGAAATAGTAATAGGACTAGATAGGGTAGGGGAAGGAGAGGGTTAGGGTTTTATATTGTTTTATATTGTTTTTATATTTATGGAATTGAAACCGAATTACTTTTGTAAATTTTTATAGAATTAAACAAAATAAACGTACATACATACACACAAGTAATAAGAATAATAAAGAAAATATAAATGGGCACCCGGTATATGACAACCACTTACTTTTTAGTAAACAATTTCTTTAATACTATTATAAACATAACCTTGCGTCAAGTAGAAATATTTTTAAGTATTCTGCCATTAATTTCATACCGGACATCTGTCTGACTATGAAATAACAACTCAAAGGAAATAAGATATATCAGAATATATGGTGTTGAAAAATTATAAACAAACAACTTTATTCAAATAATGTAAATTATGTGGTTTGTTTGCAAACTATTGACAATTTGACATACCAATTCTACCAACTAGAAAAAACAAATAAAAAGCGTTCTACAATGTTAACACTATGGCCTGTTATACAGGGTGTCTGTAAAAGGTCTTTACACACGCCTACCACATATCCTTTAGACCAAAATAAGCCGATTTAAGTAAACTTATGCTAGTTTAAAGCTGCTTAGTTTAGGTGCTATGCGTCCTTGAAGTTAAAATTTTTAAATCCTTTTTTTATTATACATTCAAAATAGCTCATGCGTTTGGCATGGTCAGCTAGTATTATTGGACAAATGTTTTGAGGAAATTTATAGAAAATACTAATACCACGCATGACCATTATGAAAATTAACATATTTTTTTGCTGTCTGTAGTAAAAGCCAACATAATTTTTATGCGATAGGGAAATTTAAAAACGATCAAATTATGTCTCTTGTATGTTTATTTGTTTTTGAGATAAACGAAAAAAAGCTTATGGTGGTGATTCTGTAAACGATGATACCATATTTGCCTATTCCAAGTCTAACCGTTTTTGCGTTATTCAATTTTTTCTAAATTTTTTAATGGTCTTTCCGTCTCGCCTTTGATATGGACTATTTGTCAATTTTGGATTGCGATTGCTTTCCTTACGATCCTTTAGATTTTATACTTAGTATTTGCGATTATTTTTCTTTTGTTGAACCTGATACCATGAAAGGTCTTTCTCACATGCTCTGTGCAAATCTTTTACATAACAGAGGTCTTAGATAAATAGTGATTGTGAACAAAAAAATTATGTATACCAAAAAAGTACAAGAATTTTAACAAATTTTATTTATTGTGTTATGTTTATATTAAACTAAAAATAAAATCTGTAAATAAAGCAAATTTAACATATGATAGGAAAATCCCAATCTTAAGTTAATACGTTTTGCAAATGTTTGTTTATACATTAAAATTTGACGTAAAGGAAATTTTTTTGCAACTACAAAAACTGTTTTCTACATTCTATCATAAATTCTTAAGATACTATTACGCCGCAGTAGGAAAGAGATGACTCATACGGTTTTCATTGCGTTCAGAACAGATCTTCTAAAGCCGCTAGCAACTTCAGATTGTTAATATAGTAAAATTTCAAATTAAGGGCGACTTTATCTGGAGATTTTTCCATCCATTTAATTCTCGAATAGTTGTGTAATGGAAAGAAAGTGTTCGAAAAAATTACCGGGTTAATAATCAACCTCTTGTCTATTAATAACCGAAATGTTTTGTACTCCTGAGATACATTAAGATTTAGCTCCTGACCGTGATAGGCGAGGTTCTTTTTGAGAAGAACTAACGCGCCTTCTTGGAATTCAGATTTATTGGTTTTCGTTTTACTTGTTGTTGAAGTGTTGGTATTTATAAAATTTAATACAGTACTCGCCATAACAGAAGCCCGAGACGAAGACGGTGTTTCTAACTCTTTAAGTTAGCAGTTAGAGTCGGTATTAATTCTATTATATATTATAACGGTTTTGCTTGCAAAAGGTTCTAAAGATTTTTAATTACTTGTAAGCTACAATGTCTAGCAACCATTTAAAAGGTATAAATTACAGTTTTAGTACATTTTTTTACACTTTATAAATTTAACTTCTAAATGGCGAAGTTATTCCACTGGATTTGGGTAACAACATGGTGACTCGTCCCTACTTCCGCAAATTATTCTAAAATAAAAAACACAATTACTAAATTTTTTATATTGATATTTATGATACAAGTATGTGAAGAAAGGCTTTTATACACAAACAGCGAGTTTAAATCACGATCACTACACACAGGTGTCTCATACAATATTGTATCTACATCAGACCTATTTTTTGAGAACAGAAACAGTTACTACAACAAACGAACGTTTAACTTTGTTTTTTAATTTGAAAGTTGCATATTGCTTGGTTTGGTTTTTATCAAAAAAAAAAAAAAAAATGTTTATTAATGAAAGCCCCATTTAAATGACTTTGTACTTTTACACACGATTTTATTCTTTTACGCGCCATTTATTTAAAGTAACCTTTTCACACAATTATTTAGTAATTAATGTGCTGATTATAGATTAGACGTTAATAATAGTATATTAAAGAACAAGTTTTATAAGGGTTGATTTGGTGCACGAATTCCAAGGGATGAGTGCGCCAATGCCCTTATACTATTACTTTATACTATTTTTGTAATTTGCCATCCCATGCTTCCTTATTTTAATTTAAAAAATCGTGTAGAAAATTTTTGTGTTGATTGATATGGTTGGTAACACTCCATGTCAACTTGATTTTTTGAATCGTTTTTACCGCCGTCTGTTTATTGAAATACAATTTTCTAATTTTTTTAATTAGTAAAAAATAGAATACATAACAATAAAACAAATATCAAGATATAAGAATAACAATGAGTGAAGAAGATTTAGTTTGTACCCCGCCTGAAATTGGTGAAATTGCCGAAGTAACCACTCAAAATTTGTTACCTGATAAATCGGAAGCGGCATACAAAAAACAATTTGGAAAATTTGAATGGTGGAGAAAAGAAAATAATATTCAAACCTTGTCAGAAAATGTTCTGTTGGCATACTTTGAATCCCAACGTCAACAATATAAGCCTTCCACGCTGTGGACTAATTACTCAATGTTGCGGTCATGTCTTTCAATTAATCTGAACACCGATATTTCAAAATATGCAAAATTGCAAACTTTCCTTAAACGGGCTTCACAAGGCTATAGGCCAAAAAAATCTAAAATACTTGAAGAGGATGAGATAAATAAATTTATTTGTGAGGCTGAAAATGTGAAATACTTATCAATGAAAATGTGTATAATTCTTGCAGATCTTTTCATAAACTTTACAAAATTGTTTGTAGGTGACCTTAATTATTGCGTACAGTGGAGCCTGTAGACAGAAGGAACTTGTCAACATGACACTGGATGATATCGAGTTCAAATCCGATTTAGTTACGGTTTCAGTGCGTAAAAGAAAACATTATATGCCACGTTTCTTTGCAGTTACAGATCAAAAATTGGATTGCACTAGTAAAAGAATATTTTAAATTAAGACCACAAAAAGTTACACACTGTCGGTTTTTCCCCACTTACAGGAATGGCAAATGTATAAATAGCCCAATTGGGATAAATAAGATGAGGAACATTTGCAAAGAAATTGCCAAACAACGAAACCATTACCGTTGACAATAGTTATGTGCCAACCATAAACATTCAAGCGCAAGACACAGCAAATGTGACAGTAAATATAAATAATTGTCAATGTAATAGAAATAATTAGAATATATATTTTTTCTTGTAATATTAACAATTATAATCGTTCCTTCGTGTTAATCGTGTTCGTTCACTATCAGCTCACTTTGCGGTTAGATGTTTCCGACCTGCAACACTCATTACACTTGAGTCGTTGAATTTATTTTGCCGATCGAACTTTTAAAAATTAAATTCCCCTAAATCCATTAAAGTACAGTGTGCTATTATGAATGTTAATTGGCGTATTATTAAAGCAAATTAGAAAAAAAAAATATACTCACCTATTGGAACATATTTGATATGGTTGTGTTAATGCCAGCGCAGATGCACTTATCACACTCAACCCCACAACAATCGATGATAACTGATTCAATATTGTAAATGATACAAACAACTAAATATTTAATTGTACTTAGAATGTGAATTTTGCATTCATTACTTAGTAAATAACTGTGTCTGAGACATATATATTTTTAAAACTAAATATTTCTAACGATTTTTTCTTGTTTTCAATAATTCCAAAATTTTTGAAATATTGACAGTTTAATAAGAAAGTATTTAAGTCTAAATTTGCAACTCTTTTCTGGCCCAGGAGTAAAAAATTATTTGCAAAAGTGTTGATGATGATCAAATTGTCAATCTTTAAAAAATGAATTAATGGGAATATTTAAATAGTTTTATTGGTAAACATCTAATATAGTGTGACACTTTGTTAAAAAGTCACTGCGCCTGATATGTGTGACCATTCTGCGACTTATTTAAACGGCAGTGATTTAATCTGATGTCATCTCAATACCGTGTATCATATTGATGAATTTCTTCTTCTTCACTATTCAGTGAACTGTGTGAAGTTGTTTTTTGCATAGATTAGACTTTCAAGAATATATACTGACGGAAAAGTTAATATATGCAAACTCTGAAAAGCATTTTGGCAGTCTTCTCGGTAACTTAATCCAACTAAAATACGTACAGCTTTACGCTGAAGAAAAATCTTTTGCCATTGCGAGTTATGACCCCAAGTTAGAATTGCATAAGACATAACAGAATGAAATGTTGCATAATATGCGGTTCTAAGTATATTTATTGAGGTGTTGCTTGCTAATTTTCTGAGAAATATGATTGAACGGTTTAGTTTTATGCTCAGTTCTTGACAATGTCGATTGAAATTAAGTTTAGAATCCACATAACAACCTAGGAATTTAACAGAATCTATCTTGTTTTCTTGACCAATACGTAACGTTATAACTAAGTTGACAGCTTTTTTTAATGTTACGTGTAAGTTCATTGTTTTTACACCAGTTGTTGATGATGCCTAACGCAGTTTCATTTTTGCGTAATGGAGCATCTAGATTACTGTCCATACACATTAGAGTATCGTCATTTGCGTATAAAATACAAAGAAGTTCTGTTTTGTTGATGTTTACAATAATCTTAATTCCTCGAAGGACCAATTGCCTTATGGCGCAATAACCAATAATAATAATAAATTGAGTACTAAACTTACAAACTGTTTATTTGTTGTGAATAATAATAATAATGATGTCGCTAAAGCGAACGTTACAATGGTACTGCCGAGTCGACTTGGGGTTGTGAAGTTTGGCATCCCCCGCTCAAGCAGAGTCGGACCTGCGCAATTTCTAACATCCACCCCGCCATGAAATGTTAATTTCAAAACAATATTACTCTAATTACACAACATTCACCTAATAAATACAGAAAAAACTACTAAGGTAATACAAAAAAAGAAAATGCAAAACGTACAATCAACGATTACAATACAAAAAACCACGAAGTTCACAATGTTATTAATCTACTGTTACATTTGAGACCTTAATTAATTTTTTAACTTAACTAACATTAATTATTTGATGAATATCGGTGTAGCTAACTTACAGGTAACGGTCTTAATTTGACTACTGCTCGCCGCACTACCCCCTTTGCGGTTTTTATAGTCGCTATTCGCACTACACCATCACTACCTAGATGCAGTTCAACAATTCTGCCTAACGGCCACAACATGGGAGGCGTCAATTCTTCCTTTAGGAGCACTAGCTTGCCAATTTTGATTTCGTTACTACCATTGTTTGTTCTTTTCCATTTGCCACGTTCCTGTAATGTGTTCACATACTCCTTCTTCCACCGATGCCAGAAATTTTGATACATTTGAGTAATTAATTTAAAATGATTTAATGAATTGGTCGGCGTTTCGGTTTCATCGTCTTGAGGTAATTGCGTCATTGGTTGACCAATTAACAAATGTCCAGGGGTCAAAGCGGTTAGATCATGAGGATCGTCTGATAGCGGGTATAAAGGTCTGGAGTTTAGGAAGATTCGATTTGTGCAAATAATGTTATTAACTGTTCAAATGTTAACGGTTGAGCACCTATAATTTTTTTCATTATTGTTTTAGCACATTTGACTGCCGCTTCATATAATCCTCCGAAATGTGGGGACTTGCCGGAATAAATTTCCACTCTATTACATTTGTTTTGAAAAAATTGTCAAATTGTGTGTCTGATAATAGTTTGATAACGTTTTTTAACTCTTTGTTGGCACCTACAAAATTTGTGCCATTGTCTGAATAAATTGTTCTACAAATTCCGCGTCTAGCAATGAATCTTTTAAAAGCATTTAAAAATGCGTTCGTGGATACCTGCCACCTCTAAATGTATCGCCTTACTCGCAAAACAAACGAAAACACATAAATAAGCTTTAATAATTTTCCGGTTACGTAACTTTCCGTCTCTAATTAAAAATGGACCAGCATGATTCACTCCTGTATGCGTGAATGGGCGCGAAGGTTGTAATCTTTCGGCAAGTAAATCGCCCATTATTGGTACAATTTTATTTTGACTAAATTTCGCACAAATGATACATTTATGAATAATACGTTTTACGGTGCTACGACCATGAAGTGGCCAATATTTTGCTCGTACATTCGCTAGCGTTCCTTGTACCCCAATGTGTAAATTTCTTTTATGCTCGTCAATTATAATTAATTCGGTTAAAACCCCTCTTGAAGGCAATATGATAGGATTTTTTTAATCAACGTTATTTAATGATAATTTATTTATTCTCCCCTACTCTCAATAATCTATCTTTATCTATAAACGGGTTCAATGATAAAATGCAACTACCCTTTTCTAAATTGCGGAAATTTCGTAATACTTGTATTTCGTTTTCAAAATGTTGATTTTGCGTTATTATGATAAGTTTGTTCAATGCGTTCTTTTATTCTAGTAAAGTTAATTTTTCGGTCATTGTTTCTTTGCCTTTAGTGATGTTGCGTATAAATCACAACATTTACGCTAACACTCTTTGTAACTTATGAATGTTAGAATATTTAGTGAGCAATGACCATTCCTTAAAATTATTATTTACCGTCAATAGACAATTACGGCGCGTTTCCGGTAAATTTGTTAGATTTTCTAATTTTGAAATCGTATACTCTTTTCCTGTATTTAGCCAAGAAGGACCGTGCCACCATTTCTTATTTTCTATTAAATCTTCCGGCCCTATCCTTCTAGAAATTATATCAGCTGGATTATTTTGGGTTTTTACATGATGCCACTGAAAGGCGCTACTAATAGTTTGTATTTCGCAAATTCTGTTTCCCACAAATGTTTGAAATGTGCTAGGATCATTATTTAACCAAGCCAACACAATTGTAGAATCGGACCAATACCTAATAGAAGAGAATTTTGTACCAAATGATTGAATTACCCTATTCATTAATTTCGCTAATAAGACGGCTCCGCACAATTCTAATCTGGGTACGGTCAACGGTTTGAGTGGCGCAACTTTAGATTTTGCACATAATAAATTACATTGTACTTTACCGTCAGCATTTTTGCTTTGAATATAAATACAACAACCGTACGCAGTTAATGAGCGTCACAAAACCCGTGTAATTCTACATCTTCATAATTTTTAATAGTTACTTGTCTAGGGTACTTGATGCTTTTTATATAATTTAACTTAGTTTTAATATTTAGCCATTCTGTATGTATGCTAATTGGCACAGACTCGTCCCAAATTAATTTTTCCCTCCACAATTTTTGCATTATTAATTTTATCGTTGTTATTACTGGACCGATTAATCCTAATGAATCAAAAATTTGTGCACTAATTGATAAAGTAGACCTTTTCGTGACCTTCCTATTTCCGTTGTCCATGTTTAAAGAATAACTAAAATGGTCAGTAATATTGTACCAAAGTAATCCTAACGTCGAATGAATTTCAGAATTAATTATGTAATGCTCTTCTCTCTCAACCTTGTTATCAAAACTTTCATTAATTATATTTGGACTATTAGAAACCCATTGTCTTAAGTTCATCCCCACGTTCAACAATATTTTACTTATTTCGACCCTTAATTTAATTGTGTCCCGTTCCGTGTACGCCCCTGACAATAAGTCGTCCATATAAAAATCGTGGTATAATACCCACATCTACGGCTATGATTCTCGTTTCGTCAGTACCTGGGCTGATGGCAACGTGATTAAACTATTGTTGTCAGACCCTAGATGGGTCGATATGCTGCAAGAGCGGCACAATGATCGTATTTTGGTTAGAATTTATTGGTTTTACTTAACCGTAGAAGTACCGCTTTCACAAGAAAATAAAGAATTATTTCAAGCAATTATGATTTATTACTCCGCGCCAATAGTATACAGACTTTAGCGGCGGGATAACTACTTGCGTTATCTAAACCTAATTGTCGCAAGCACCTACTTGCTAAGAAACTTGCATGGGTTGTACCATAACTCAAAGTATTTAATTCATAATGTTGCAGATCCTCGGATGGTTCCTTTTGCCAAACTATTCGTTGCAAACTACGTTGATCTTCTGACACGTTAATTTGGCGATACATTTTTTCAATGTCCGCCTTAATTACAAAATTATGTTTACGGAACCTAATTAAAATCGAGAAAATATCATCCTGAATACACGGACCTACCATTAATTTATCGCTAAGCGAATATCCTAACTCTGTCTTGGCCTACGCGTTAAATACGACTCTAAATTTTGTTGTCGAGCTGGATTGTTTTAATACGTCACGATGAGGTAAATAATATATGTTTCTTATTTATTTCGTAGGATCAATCTTAGACATATGCCCAAGAGACTCATATTCCTTCATGAAATCTACGTACAATCGCTTAAATTCAAAGTACCTAACTAATCTTCTCTCTAATTGGTTAAATCTTTTTATCGCGATATCTAAGTTGCTTTCAAAACTATTAATAGTTTCATCCCGCATAGGTAACCGTACTACACATCTACCAGAATCATCATATTTAAAATACTTTTTGAAATGCCTTTCGCAATAAGGTTCATTTTCATTTAATTAATTTAAACCATTTAAATCATTAAACTCTCTATTCATAATATTTAGTCCTTAGAAAATGCAGGTTGTGTGCAACTGGATACAAGCAAATAACTTGGAGCTGTTACCCTGGCCAGCAAAAAGCCCAGATTTTAACATTATCGAAAATGTTTGGGCTCAAATACTTGCTGTTATCCGAAGACAACAAGGGCCAAATTTTATACCAGTAAACCGTAATGCACTAATTGCAGCCATTGATACCGCATGGGAAACGATTAATATTAATTATATTGATACCTTGATAGCGTCAATGAGCAGACGCCTCCAAGAATGTATCAATAATAATGGAGGTCACACCCATTATTGATTTCTTATATTTATTTATATAGTAATACCTTTATTTAAAAAAAAGTTTTCATTTAATTTTAAACTATAACTTGGTATCTTAATTATAATTATGTAATAAATTCTTGTCAAAAACTAAATATATACGTTGACAATAAGAATTGCCTTAGTTTTTATTTTCACTTTTATATTAACTACAGAAAAAATGAAACGTCATAAAATATACATTTTGTAAGGACTAAATATTATGAATAGAGAGTTTAATGATTTTTTTAATAACTTACAATAATTAGTAGGTTAGATTTATTTAAAAATAAGTAATAATCAGTCAACCCAAATAACCATGTTTAGTTTTTGATTTAATTTAAAAGTTATTGCTTGTAGACGTTTTTAAATCAAAATTATTTCTAATTTTATTTTGTAAACATTTCCTAAACAAAATTTTGATTCGATAATTAATCGAGCTATGGTGTTTAATTAGCGATACCTTCAAATATATTCTTTAAAGAAAAAATTAAGTAAGCAACGTAAATTACCTATTTTCTAAAACGTGCTTAGTGTAATGATTCATTCTACAGTCCTTCTATAAGATAACCCCTGCTGAGACTACCTGCTGTTAGAATTGTAAATGATACCCTTAAGCCCGCTTCACAATGTGCAAACTTTTGTTTACAGAAATTGTGGTGTCCAAGTTTTAAATTTCATGAGTGTACATCCCAACTATCCGTGGGTAATCCTAAATTATTGAGCGCCCTCAAGTGCTTATTGACATTATCTACCAAAGTCCTTAACTCTGAATGAGATTCCCTGAGCAATTTTGGAGCATTAAATATTTCTTTAACGTGCATATTAATGATTAATTTTTTATTTTCGTACCGGTCCTTTCATAACTGCCACGCTACATCATAATTCGAATGAGGAACTTCTAAAGAATTTAATAAATCTGCTGCTTCTCCTTTAAGAGTCGACTTCAAATAATAAAATCGTTGTACATTATTTAATGTTTCATTAGCATTAATAAGCGAATTAAAAATGTCATAAAAATTCATCCATCCATCATATTTGCCACTAAATTCAGGTAAATTCATTGTTGGTAATTTAATAATTTGATTTGGCTCAGCGAATCTCCGAACTGTACTCCTCTGAGCTCCATTGCTAGACTGGGCTTCATATTTAATAATTAATTCATTAGCCGTACTGGTATCATCAAAATATTTATTTTCAAATTCTTCCCTAGCATCTACAGAATCGGCTATTCCCAAACACTCAATTTGTCCTTGAATTAAATCAAATTCAGACCATAATGCTTCTATTTTTCCTAATCTATTTTTTTACTCTATTATATTTGGTTTTTCGTCAAATTTGCTAATATATGTTTGAAATCTAGTTATTTGAATTTTAATTTGCTTACGTTTATTTAATAGTAATTTTGTCTCGGCATGGTTTTCAGAATCAGTCATTTTGTAAAATTAATAACAATACTTGCACAATCACAATAATAGGAAATTGAAAAATGGGATGGACTTACTTGTTTAATGTAAATTTGTTTTAATTCCGCTACCTCGAAGTCGTTCAACTGCACCTCCTCTACATGAATTTACTGCACTCCTCGATTTAACTTCAATTCTTCAACAATCTTTCCTCCGTCGCCAATAAAACCGGGTCGTTGGACCAAGTGTTTTGTTGATGTTCGCAATAATCTTAATTCCTCGAAGGACCAATTGCCTTATGGCGCAATAACCAATAATAATAATAAATTGAGTTCTAAACTTACAAACTGTTTATTTGTTGTGAATAATAATAATAATGATGTCGCTAAAGCGAACGTTACAATGGTACTGCCGAGCCGACTTGGGGTTGTAAAGTTTGGCATCCCCCGCTCAAGCAGAGTCGGACCTGCGCAATTTCTAACAAGTTCTTTATTAAGATTATGAGGCAAATCTTTTATGTAGATCAGGAAAAGTAATGGTTCAAGTATTGAACCTTGTGGTACTCCTTTGTTTGTTGCAAGTTTTTCGGATTTTTTGTTGTTATAAAAACATATTGAAATCTATTTTCTAGATAGGATTTTATAAGCGATGCGCTTAGATCGTCGAAATTATATAAGTGTATTAGTTTGGTAAGATTCTATGTGATATGCTATGAAACGCTTTAGTAAAATCTATGAAAGTAGCACTACTTTCATCCCTTTCTAAAAACTGTTAATGTTTCTGCAACAAATATATTTACAGCATCCTTGGTACTTTTATTTCTGCGGTATAAGATGCCATAATGTGTTTTGTTAACCTCCATAATTTCCGACACTGACACTATTATGATTTTATCTATTTGACAGTGACACTCAAGCAACAAGCATACTTAAGGGGATTCCACTGCACTAAAATCGAGTACATTTATTTGGATTTTTGAACACATATTTCAGCTAAACTAAACAATGGATTTTTAATTAAAAAACACACACATTTAAAACATCCAGCTGAAGGTCGCTAGTAACTTAAAACCGTGAAAACCGTATTCATTTTCCTTTAAAAAAATCGTAAAACCTAAAAAACGTTGCATTTGCCGTGCTTTATTTTATATATACCGTTCCTAATTTATCATATCAAATTAGTCAGCGACCTTCATCAAACTTTCAATGATTATTTAAGATAAACGTTAACTGTTTATGTTAATTTTTTGGGCGTAATTGTAATTAAATCACAACCGTAAATTGCTATCTAAAACCACTTGCAAATGCTCTGTCCCTTATTATCCGTCTCTGTCAGCAGTCAGCATTTTAGAGACGGTCACGAGCTCATAACACTGATTATCAAAATAAAACAAATAAGAATGTTTAATAAATATTCAGTTACAAAGCTACGTTTATTGTTTTGTTTAATTGATTAAATTCTTAGACCGACTCTGTTTTTGCTATACATTATTTTTTACTTGTTTTTTTATTAAACATAGTTCTGCCATTGTTCTACATAAAATTTCATACGGTGTGTTCAGTCTGTATATTAATTTATTTGTTCCACATTTTAATTAGATCTTAGGATGTACATTTTTGTAAAACAGTTTGTAAGCATCACCTTTCTTTGCTAAATGCCCTTGTACGAGACAGTCAACTCTTAACAATGACGGCGCTAGTTTTCTGCGTTGGTACAATTGAGTTTTATTGTATTATTGATATTACATTTTTTTGTTTAATTAATTAATTTAAACTAAATCAGTGCTAGTGTTTAAGACAAACAATTATTATCACTCCTTTACAATAATGGGGAGAAGTAAGAGTAAGAAGTTTTTTCCGTCGGCTTTTTTTTCGGCTGCTTTTCTTTCCGTCGGCTTTTTTTCCGCGGTTTTTTTACCGTCTTTTTATTCCCCCGCTTTTTTCAACGGCGTTTTATTCAGCCTGCCACGTATTAACTGTGACGTCAAAAGGTGTCCCGCCCGAAATAAAAATTAATCAATCGCGGAGTTTACATCAAATCAAATCAATATTGGACTTATTATTAGGAGTGGCTCGTTTTCTTTGGAAAGTCCTGAATAGTAAAATTAATGTAATATGGAAGTCATGTGCCAATATTCATGTAATTATTATATTAGGGTGAATCCAGGCAAAGTGATAATATTTTGAGTCAACCTTTGAAATTTCTTAATTTTAAACGGTTCTGTAAATTTTATCATCAATCAAAGTTTAAAATAACTTTGTGCAGTTGAAAATTTGTCTTACTTTTTAAACAAAAAATTGACCTGTCCTTGCTGCATATATATATATATATATATATATATATATATATATTTATTTTGACTTTTTTTTCTAATTTCTAAAGGCTGGCAGAGAAAAATGGGAATTTCTCTCAATAAAGATGGTAGTGTGTCATAATGCACGCAAAACGTTGGTACCCAGATAGACAAACAGAAACCTTCAACTAGTACTGCTGTTAGTGATCATGATCGTGAATGGAATAGTGATTCTAGGATTATGGTTACACCAGTTCCCAGTTGTTCATATGCTGAAAACATATTGAGCGACGTGGAATATTCGAATGTCATGCAAAATTTATCGCTTCTAGAGAAACGTACAAATGCTATGGAAGGTAACGCAAAAAGTAAATTTTGGGAGGGACGCAAAATTGTCAAAGTACATTATTTTCTTGTGCGTCTGGAACGACTGGACAGTCAGATCAAATAATTAAAAAAATTCGCCAAGGGTTTATTTCAGTATTCGTGCTACAATGTGATTTGTGTAAAGTGGAACATAAAGTGAAAACAGATCAAAATGAAGGGAACTTAAAAACTTACAAAAATCTCGAAGATAGTCTGCAAGATATAATTGATGAAGAATCATGGCAATGTATGCTGGAAGCTGGAAAGAAAGAAGCGAGGATGGCCAGGGAAAGAGGTGAATTTGATGGAAATGACATTCCTTTAATTCAAGTAATTGCTAACGGTGGCTGGTGTAAAAGGTCCTACCGTTCTGGCTACAATGCTCGTTCTGGTGCCGCATGTATAGTTGGAGCAAGAACTGGCAAACTCTTATACTTGGGAATTAAAAATAAATTTTGTTCAATGTGCTGCATGGGTGAACAAGATCAACGTTGTTTCAAAAATTGAAATGAAACATCAACGGCGATGGAATGTGACATTATCCTAGAAGGATTCAAACAAAGTATTCCAATGCACGGAGTAAAGTATGCATACCTTGTTGGTGACGGTGATAGCAGTGTTTTAAAAAAACTTCATACAGAAGGCCCATATGCTGTTGAAAAAATTGAATGTTCAAATCATTTACTGAGGAACTACTGTAATAATTTAAAAAATATAGCGTCAAAGAAGTTTAGCTCCAAAGGCCTTCCCATCCCCTTCACCTCCGACAAGCCCTACAGAAAATATTCAACGATTAAGAACAGCAGTGGACTGTGCGATAAAATATAGGAGATCCCAGGAAGTTTATTTTCAGGAACAAGTTAGTAATTTGTAAAAGGACATCGAAAATAATATCTGCCACGTTTTTGGCCAACATGCAAAATGTGAAACCTATTATTGTAAAAGGAATAAACCTGAAGAAAAAAATCTGATTCCACCTTTGAACCAGTGTGAATTTTACAACGATATCATTTCTCTCGCAAATAGGTTAATTTACAATAGCAAAAGTTTAATTAAAAATATGACCACCAATACTGCCGAATCGTACCATAGAGTGATTGCGAAATTTATTGGAGGAAAAAGAATAGACTTTGCCAAAAAAGGAGGATACACAATTAGGTGTCAAGCGGCTAGCATTGCGTTTAATAGAGCAGCTGAATTTCAATCCGTAATACACAAAGCCATAACCCAAAAAAGCCCTGGATTTCACACTAAACGATTTGTTTCTAGAAAAACATGATTAAACTCCATCATTACCTCGCAAAACTGTGTTCTGCGATCAAGATCATCGTCGTTAAGTTCTTGTATTTATTGAACTTTCTAAGGATGCTATTGAATCTTTATAATTGACCTTCATCAGAAAGTAATAACAAATCTAATAGAGCCAAAATATACAGAATGTGTCATTTGAAATAAAGAAGTTGCCACATATTTCCACAAGAAGCGGCAACGTCGCATCCCTAAAAATATTTTAGGTCGATAGACCATCCACAATTACTCAAATAACCAAATTTTCAGAATAATTCTGTGACTCATTTTTACCCTGTAAAATATGTAAGGTTGCGCTTCCAATAAGAGATCTGCACACACTTTTCGTTAGTGTGCTTTTTTAGATTTTGCAACTCTGGCTCAATGGTTGAATACAAAAGGCAACTATTCACTAAAAAGACCGCCAAATTAAAATCACCCCTTCGACGCTCTATCTATGCTCCCACAGGGAATCATGTTTGAGCTCCTACATCTTAGATGGTCACATTATCTTTCGTCTCTGCTGCCAATATTTCTTTTCTACTTTAAGACATTGACTAAGTAGTTGTAAATAAAGACGCCTAGTCGATTAACTACTATCGCATAGGTGATCTAAGTACTCATTTGAAAGAATCTTCATGTTCTACCTTCTTTATATAATATATATTTTATAAAAAATCCATAAGGTCTTCAAAAATTACAAAAAACAAAAGAACGTCAACTGGAAATTGAACATTTTTATTTTTAACCAACAAAGTAAACATAAACAAGTTTCTATAATTGGAACAAAATTGACCTTCGTAAGTTGTATAAGAACGATATTACATACTTAAAAATTTTGAAGTACCTGAAGTAGGCACCCAGATAATACACATGGTGTTTTTCCACGTCTAAATTAGTAAGAGATGACTTCCCGTACACCGACATCAAACAGTTTTGCTTTGTCAAAAAGTACAGGGTAAAGTTTCAAAAGATTTTAAAGCTGTTTTTAATTATCTGTAAACTACAATGTGTAGCAACAAAATAAAACGTATACAAATTACAGTTTTAGTACATTTTTTTACAGTTTAAAAATTTGAATTTTTAATGGTGACATTATCCCAATGGATTTGGGTAACAACATGGTATCTCGTCTCTGCTCCGCAAATTATTCTAAAATAAAAACACAGTTACTACATTTTTATATTAATATTTATGATATAGGTGTGTAAAGAAAGGCTTTATGCACAATCAGCGGAGTTTAAAACACAATTCCTTGTTTCATTGAATTATTTATCTACGTCAGAACAAATTTTGCAAATAAACACCGTTATTAGAATTTTTTTTTAGTTTGATGTTGCATATTATTTGGTTTGCAAGCATATTTGTCAATAAAAATCGTTTATTAATGAAAGTTCTATTTAAATTACATTGCACTTTTAAACTTGACTTGATTTAAAGTAGCCTTTCACACACAATTATTAAATAACGTAGATAAAATATATTATACTCGCCTATTAGAACATATTTGATATTCACATTTGAAGATGGTTGCGTTAATGCAAGAGCAGATGCAGTTATCACAATTAACCCCACAGCAATCGATAAAACCTGATTCAACATTGTAGATGACACAAACAACTAAAAACAATAACGGCAAAATTAAGTACTTCATTTTTTTGTATTTAGTACTGGTAACCAAATGCAGGGTTTATATAGACGGTCTAATTATGTGTGTACGTCATTTTCTGAAAAACATCGGTGTAAATGTTTAATCGTACTTAGAATGTGAATTTTGCATTAATTACTTAGTAAATAACTTTATCGGACACATGTTTTTTTTTACTAAAGCTTTGGGTAAATATTTTTTAATAATTCCAAAATATTTCAAATATTGACAGTCCGAGGGTATGCAAAAAAATGTTTGGAAATTCTGATGATCATCAAATTGTCAAACTTTAAAAAATGGATTAAATGTAATCTTTTTGTAGTAATAAAACTGGTTCTTAACAAGTAAAACAAATAACCATAAAAATGTACCTTACTTTTATCAGAGTAGCCGCAGTTATGTGTTTCATCTAAAAATTAATAATTAATTAATCATAATGAATCTTCTGATAATGAACCCGAGGTTGATTTTATACTCGGGTAATTTTTTTTTGAGATAAAGCAATTTTTATTAGAAGATTATTTTCTAATTAAGGGACATGTCGTATCACAATTTTTCCATGCCCTTAATTATCAAATAATTTTCATGGAAAAGGGTTTTCAGCCTACAAAAAACACCCGATAAAAAATCCACGTCTTGTGTATTAGTACGCTATAGATAATAGAGTGAATCATAATTAAAAGTGTAACTAATCACTGAGCAGCTATTAATTTGTTGCCCATTAGAAAGTCTTTACAGTGAAGAATGACGGTTTTCCCTACTTCTAAAAGGTTAGGAAGTAACATATTTCAATAGTGATTGTGAAAAAAGTTATTTACCTTTTGGTTGCCAAGACATCAATATGTATTCTAGAAGCGTTTAATTGGTTACACACTTATTACATTATCTTACCGAAATACACTCAAGCTTTCTTTTACTCCAAATAAGGTTTGACAAGACGATCACTTCTTTACTTACTATTTATATGTAATTAAAAATTCCAAATTTTAAAATGAAACTTACGAGGATGTATTGATATCTAGTTAGCCTAGACCAGTTCCTTGCATAAACAAAATATTGCGTTACCATAGCAACGAACAATAATTTATTAGAATTGTCAGTGTAAAGTTTGACGTCAAAAAAGAAAACCAGAGTCACGCAATAAATTAAATGAAAAAGATGTCCACCGAAATTGTGAAAATCGAAAAATTGGAGTATCGAGCCATCATCAAGTACCTGTATTTAAAAGGGTTAAGAGGTAAGCAGATTTACGAAGAAATGCTTAATACCCTTGGTGATCAATGTCCTTCGTATGCGACCGTCAAAATTGGAATGCAAGCTTCAAAAGAGGTAAATTTTCCATTGAAGATGATGACCGATCGGGATGGCCAGTTTCTGTGTCAGTCCCCAAAAATATCGATGCAGTTCATGACATGATTTTATCAGACCGTCGAATTGGGCTAAAACGGATATCTGAAGCACTGAATATTTCATACGAACGCGTTCATCATATGGTTCACGTCAATTTGGACATGAGAAAATTGCTGCAAAATGGATCCCCAAATGTTTGAATGTTGACCAAAAGCGTGCAAGGGTAGAAGCATCGCGTTCGATCTGTGCTCGATTTGAAAACGATGTAGACTTCTTAAACCGAATTGTTACTATGGATGACACTTGGGTACATTTCTACTATCCAGAAACAAAGCAACAATCGATGGAATGGCGACACTCTGGTTCTCCAAGACCTAACAAGTTTCGTGTCCAAAAATCTGTTGGAAAATTTCTTGCTTCAGTTTTTTGGGATTGCTATGGAGTAATTATGATTGATTGTTTGGATAAGGGTAGAACAATAACTGGAGATTACTATTCGACATTACTCACCACTCTACGGAAAAATATTAAAGAGAAAAGACGCCGAAAGCTATCCAAAGGTGTTTTGTTTTTGCAGGACAACGCCCCTGCACACAAATCTCAAGTTGCCATGCAAAAAATTCGTGATTTAGGGTTGAAGTTACTAGAACATCCCCCTTATTCACCCGATTTGGCTTCGTCCGACTATCACCTCTTTCCTCAACTGAAAAAAAGTTTAAAAGGTCGTAAAATTTCTTCCAACAAGGAGGTAATAGAAGCTGTAGAGGTCTGATTTGATGAGCAAGAAGAAACATTTTTTTTAAAAGGTCTAGAGACGTTGCAGGTTCGCTGTAATAAATGTATCCAATTAAGAGGAGAATATGTTGGTAATAAAATATTTTGACATTGAAATTTTCTTTGGTTCTATAGTAGGCTAAGAATTTTTCAATATATCCTCGTATTTCTTCATCCTAACTCCATCTCGTTTAAAAACAAGTGTACGGAAACTAGATGTTCTTTGGTTAAATGTTTAGATTAACAAGAGTTGATTTATTCATTTATTGCCCAAAAAAACTTAAAGTTTTGGCAATATTATCACTTCTTTACCCACTTCCAATCTATCTATAAAAATTATAAATTTTATTGAAATGAATCTTATTTCAGTGTCGTCACACCATCTTGCTTAAGAATAATATTGAAAAATGGAAACTAGATTTTCGTCTAGGTACATTTATTTTATAATATTTTATTGCTAATAATACCAAAATATTATTAAGACATTAAATAATTTCTTTACTATTTTAAATTAGTAACTTCTACGAAACAACATTTAATCCATATTACTCTATAAATTGTTACTTGTATCTGAAGCAACATGGCTTCTTAACTCCCCTAAACTGATGAATTTTTCATTCATCAAGTAACAAAATGATCAAGTGTGACATATCAGTGATTTTGTAAGTCAAGATGTACAAAATTATGGAATGAAAAAGACAGGTCCGTATTAAACATCCCTAGAGCAAATAAAAGTCGAATATTAATTCTAAACATGACATTTGTTACGATAAAAATTCACGTTTACTAGCTTTTCTAACGTGAAAATTTTCCTGCATTTGTGTTACTTTGCTTATTACGGGCCTGTCTACTTTTACTGCGAGTTTAATAGGGCAAGGTCAACGTCTAAATCCAATTGCGCTCGTTTGATGTTCTTTCTCTTTTGTGTCTGACTGGCAACGAGGACAGTCGTGTTTTGTAAAAAAAGGAACTGCGAAAGGAAATTCTAAACACGAGTGATGGATTAATCCGAAGCTGTTATAACCATCCGCCTGTTGTGAAACGTTTACTTCATTCGGTTTCCCTAATCATTACAGTTTCTTTGTCAGTTCGTATTTTCTGGGATTACTTTGCTTGCTGTCTGCTGAGATTTGACTACGTCCAGAAGTTGTGGGTTGTCTTCTGGAACCGTTACTGCCTTATGCTGTTGTAATTGGAAGGATTAACCTCTCGACCTTTACTTGTACTTGAGGAAGTGATATGCAAAAAATAAACCTATGTTGTTAGGAGGTGCCGAGTAGAGTTATGTCACGCAAGATAACGGGTGGGGTGTCTCGCCTTAACACCGGAAAGGGCTTTCCTTCAATACTGTGCCGCCGACCTAAATCGCCATCATTGCTTTGCTTTGCAGCTGTTTTAATTTTAGCGTGTGTATTCGAACAATTTAATTACCAGTATCGAACCATTTCTTAACTATAACTGGGAACTATTGATGTCGAACGCTACATAAGGACGCCTTAATAAACGATACACGTTTATGTTTAATGTCGAAGAACTGTGTGTCGCTAGACCAATTACTTGTACTCGACGGTTTCTTATCCTGTTTGTTCGTATTACTATCAAAGTAATCTTCACTGCTTCGATGAAGTACATGTTAAGCGAAGGTGGCGCTTATAATTAATTTATTCATTGTGACATTTGATTCCACACCCTCTGTGTGCGTAGCTAGCGGGATAAGTTCGACGCTCAAGGAGGATAAGGACCCGTCTCACTCAATAGCAACGGCTATCGAGTTTTGTCTATTACCTGTTTGCTGTGTCGCTAATTAATTTATATTTATATGTGTGAATTTCACCAAGAGAGCACGATATTCTGTACTGCTACTGATATATCTCTTTGTATGACGTATTATCTGTATAACCGATTAAACAGCCCTTAAACAGATGCAACGTTTTTTAAATTGCCCATTAACCAAAGTTATTGTAACACATTGTATAACAAACGTAAAACACAAGAAAAATCTTAAATGCAATTTTTAAAAATTTTGAGTATATAGCGCCATAAAAAAAGAAAGATTTTCGATAAATTGCTTATTTTCAATTTGTTTGTCATTTTGTTTGCATTCGAAATACGCGACTTTGTATAATATTGGTACAAAATTTATATTCACACTTCTGGTGGCACTTGCGAAGATTATACTTACTTACAGATTCATTAATTTTTTTTATTTTTAACTGGTTTCACTACTGCAAACTAAAATTCCATTCAACGTTCTAAGCAGTTTAAAACTACTGCCTACACGATAGAAATTATCTGCTTATGTAGCTGGTTTTGTTTTAAAAAAATGTATGCCTCTTGTAGAAAATGCATTCTTTGAATGTTTAATTTCTTTGATGAACCAGGATAAGAATAATTACAACAATACACCTTAAATTTGTTTTTGAAATAAATTTACGTGTAGTTCGAACTTTACTTTTAATTTTAGCGATGATCTCTTTTATAGTTGTGTATTCGTTTGTAGTTAGGAATAATGAATGTGGTGTTTTCTTAAACCACCAGCTCTGAACATCTCCTATAAGAAGGAGGCCAGGGTGGTTCACGTAGTCCGTCAAGTAGAAAGTTATCGATTCCTCAATTTCTATCAATTCAAAATTTGGCATATGGCCATAATCGATTACTTTAAGTATAACTAAAATATTTTCAAAACAGCGGCACTACCGGATATACCGGACATTGACGCTATCTCTGTTTTTTAATGGAATGTCCCTGTTTTAACACTATACCTGAATTCTACATAAAATTTTATGATCAGTACCATCATATTATCAAGATATGTGATATAAATGTTAGCAACCTGTATTTTTCACTTGCTCATCTCTTCTATAAGGATTAACAAAAATTATTCATATTTTAATTCCATAAATGTATTAGAAAACTAGAAATAATAACGGCAAAATTAAGCATTTCATTTTTTGGTTTTTATAGGACGGTCTAAATATGTTTCTACATCTGTTTCTGAAAAACATCAGTAAGTGCAAATGTTTAATCGTACTTAAAATGTGAAATTTGACATTTATTACTTTAGTAATAGCAAACTTACACTCGAGTTCTCTCACACCTGAAGAGTCCCAAAAGGAAGAAATAGCTGTCGAGTGATTCTCGCTGTTTGTTTGCTATTGTACAATCACTTGCAAACTTACATCAAGCGATTTGAGATTGTTATTTTTGCCAACGCTTAGTTGGTCGAATTCAGTACATGCTTACACATCTGTCGACAAAGTTGCTTAATGCGTACGTGTTACGTTAACACGAGTCGACACTATATGTCGTAGAACTTATCGATGGTTTAGTAATTAACTGCTCCTGAGATATATTTTTTTTACTGAAACGATGGGCTAAATACTTGCTAAATTTTTGCTTGTTTTTAGGTGTAATTTTTTATTTAAGTGTAAGTACTAGAATTAGCAGACCAGAAATGAGGAATATTAAAAACCAATGAATTCGATAATTCCGAAATTTTTCAAATATGGACAGTTAAATAAGAAAGGATGTAAGTAGATTACAGTTCTTTCTTGGCCCGGAAGTATGCAAATTTTTTTTGCAAAAATGGTGATGATCAAATTGTTAATCTCTAAAAAAAATTGATCAATGGGAATCTTTTATAGTGTGTTATATAAATCCATGCCTAGTCACAATTTCCATCATTTATGGATATATTGCTATGAATAAACTAATTACTCACCTATAATAAATTACAAATTAAAGTAATTAATATTAAATACAAACATTTTTATGAAAGAATAAATACTCAAGCAATTGTGACATGCATTAATACAAAAAAAAATCAGTTATTTTTTTTTAATTTCAAGAGTTTAAATACTATAAATCTAATTTAATTCATGATTATGTTTATTTATTTATTTAATCGTATGGTACATTTTAAATATTGTATTGTGATGTAAGTGTTATGTATCGTGCCCCATAAGATCAGTATAAACCTGTACATTGTGGTGACGAAACCGTGTGCAATTGTGGATTGGTTTGTCTTGGCAAAGCATTTACTTCAAGGTTTAGGAAAACCACTAAAACCTAAACATGCCAACCCTCACCCACCCTAGTATTCACATGTAATAATATTAATTAAGTGTGTAATGTGATAGTGTTTTGTGAAATTGTGTTGTACATTTTTTCCTAATTATCCGGGAGGGTCTTGATGACCAGGTCCGGAAACCAAAGTGGTGATTCTCAGGAACAACATGTTTTTCTTGTTGACCATGGAGTACTGTAAGGTACTGATCACCTTTCGCATTTTTTATTTGCACGAAAAACCCCTAAAAAACCACACACGAAAAAAAAAACTCTAAAGAAAATTGACGTACGTTTTGACGTTTAATTCCGGAAACCAAAGTGGTGATTCTCAGGAACAACATGTTTTTCTTGTTGACCATGGAGTATTGTAAGGTACTGATCACCTTCCTTATTTGATATTTGCACTAAAACCCCTAAAAAAACACACACAAAAAAACTCTAAAGAAAATTGACGTACGTTTTGACGTTAAAATGTGACAAATTATGTAAAGATCAACTATTATTGTATCTATTTAAAAAATTGTGATTGGCCATCACAATTGAAACAGAAGGCAATTGGATTAACTTGGGTTATATTGAAACATACTACGGTAATAGCGTTCACTCGACTTTAAAGATTCCGGAGATAAGTTGATAACTCCCAGCAGCCGATCCCAAATTCACAAAATAATTGTTTTGCAGGTCAGGTAATTCCAACTGGAACGAATCTGTCCCGATTTAGACAAATAATGCCATACGTCTTGTCTATTTTTATGTAATTCTTGCAGTAAATTCAGTGTAAATCTTTTATTAAATTATTCCTGATTTTAATTTTTAATTTAACTTTCTGCGTTTTTTATCTTAATTATTTATTTTGGAGACTTGATTAATTCAATACTGGGTGGGCCAATGTCGACGAAACGGAGCCAATTGCAGCCACATCAATAATTTAAAAATAAACTCAGACCCATCAATTTTATTTCTGAGAGGGACATATTTTCACTCTGTCGGCATTCTAGTATTACCTCTGGTTTTAACGGAAATTACGTCACATTAAACTTTTTAAATTGCAACCCACAGTTTTTTGTGCAAAATCGGATAGACGACAAAAAATGCTTTTCAAAGAACAACCGTACAAAAACCCTTAGAGAGCCCATGATTTCGGGGATATTATCATTAAAAAAAACCAAAAATATTGCAACAACAATTTAATAATGCAATTGAAAAAATTGAAAAGATGCCCCCCTTAGAAATAAAATTGACGGGTCTGAGTTTTTTTTTTAAATTATCGATGTGGTTGCAATTGGCTCTGTTTCGTCGGCGTTGGCCCACCTTGTATATTATTTTCCTAGCAAACCACACTTGCTCAAACTCACTAACCTGTATGAAGTCGAACATCATCCCACGATATAAGTAACTTATTTAAATATTTAGAAATCTACACCCAATGCAGGGAGTCCAGTAACTCTACGGACAAATTTCGCGTAGGGATCCTACACTTAAAAATAAGAAAAAAAGTTTATATAAACCCAGGTCCGGAAACGCTTCTTTACGACCTACAGGGTGTTAAAAATTTTATTTTCCTCGGTCGGGAGGTTTTGTGGCCGAGAAACCTAAATATTTCATTGATTTTGATGCAGCTTGCAGAGGACGCCATCTACAGTGGTATGCTAAAAGTTAATTGGCTATAACATTTTTACCATCCGGTATATTGACGATCCATTAGTTTGTTTCTTTTTCAGTTCTGAGCAAAAAAGATAAACTTGGTCGATGCCCATCAGATCAGCCGCTTTCGAGATGTTGGTTGATGAACTGTTTATTTTAATTCCCTATAATCCTTAGCCAATTGGAATTAAAATTCAAAGTAACAAGTTACTTTAACTTTGAATTTAAGAACTAAAATTGAGAATTAAATAATAAAACTAAATAAATAAATGTTACAAAACCCCCGTGTCCCAAATTTCAGGACCCTATTCAAATTTGTTTGCAAAATATCGCAAAAAAACCAAGGGAACTAAACATTTTTTAACACTTTGTAGGTCCTAAAGGAAGCGTTTTCGGACCTAGGTTTATATGAACTTTTTTTTTTATTTTTGGGTATAGAACCACTACGCGAAGTTTGTCCGTAGAGTTACTGGACACCCCGTATAGACAGTCTAACTATATTGCTACGTCTTTCTTTTTGAAAAAGATCAGTAATTGTAAATGTTTAATCGTACTTAGAATGTGAATTTTGTATTCATTCTTTGGTAAATAACTATATCTGAAACATATTTTTTTTACTGAAACTGTAGGGTAAATATTTGCAAGGAGATTATTATTTTTCTGTAATTTTTGCTTGTTTTCCAATAATTTCGAAATTTTTCAAATATTGACTTATTCAATTGTCAAAAAAAATCTTTCTCGACTATACAGGGTTTCTCACGGGAGCGGTTCGTTAGAAGTTTACGTGGATAGCAAAAACTTAAGGGTTTTTCCAGATACTCTTTCATTTTAAATTATTTTCAAGGTTACGTCACTTCCGGTTATACCAGAAGTCGGCATTAACTTTCTTATTTTAAATATAACACCCTGTATATTAATTCATTTTTGGATTTCAAAGAAAGTTTTAGGGTGAGTTCTATCAGGTTTCCCTATACCTATTTTCAACCGTTTCATAGATATCTGGATTTTTTTGATAATTTTTAAAGATGTAGGGTTATTTTCAACACCGCGCCTGATATCTATTTTCGAATAGTGGTAATTGCTTCAGGGGTAGACGGAAGCACTAGAATGATACTTTTGAAATCCACATTGAGAATTGATATATCACGTACCGGGTGTCCAAAATTTGATAAACCATTAAATTATTTTCAAACTCGAAAAGTTTGTTATTTCAAATGTAACACCCTGTATATTATTCGATGGGCGAATGGAGAATTTATTTATTTATTTCAGTAATGTTAATTTTTTTAATTGAAAATACGGATTACCAAGAAAACCGTAAGAAATAGGTATAGGAAATGTTATAGCAACATGATACATAAATAAATTCTCCATCTGCCCATCAAATAATATAGAGGGTGTTACATTTGAAATATCAAACTTTTTCGAGTTTGAAAATAATTTAATTGTTTATTAAATTTTGGACACCCGGTATGTGATACATCAATTTTCAATGTGGATTTCGAAAGTATCATTCTACTGCTTCCGTCTACTCCTGAAGCAATTACCACTATTCGAAAATAGGTATCAGGCACGGTCTTGAAAATAACCCTACATCTTTAAAAATTATCAAAAAAATCCAGATATCTATGAAACGTTTGAAAATAGGTATAGGGAAACCTGATAGAACTCAACCCTAAAACTTTCTCTGAAATCCAAAAATGAATTAATATACAGGGTCTTATATTTAAAATAAGAAAGTTAATGCCGACTTCTGGTATAACTGGAAGTGACGTGACCTTGAAAATAGTTTAAAATGAAAGAGTATCTGGAAAAACCCTTAAGTCCAGAAATTCAGAATTCTAAGTTTTTCCTATTTATGTAAACTTCTAACGAACCGTTCCCGTGAGAAACCCTGTATAGTCGAGGAAGATATGTATGTAATGGTTGATCATAGGTACTATCTGCTAAATCTCGATTTTTTTAGACTGGTTGTGAAAAACAAATCGTTAAGCGTTTTTCCTCTTCAAGTATTTCTAGTTCAAGTATTTTATCGGTTTTATATATTAGTATTTTGCTTATCTTGTTAATCATCCAACAATAGAAAAATAAGTTGTTTATTTAGGCAAAAGCAACACCTACTTGTTGTATAAACATGTTTTGCTGTTTGTACATAAATTTAAATATAAAAATAATTGTTTTATTTTTCACTATAAGTCTAGAACCTTATTATCGAGTCATTTTCAAATTGTGAAGCTGCTTTTCGCTCCTAGTCGTTCATAATTTTCTAATATACCGTGTGTCTACGACGTCTGGAAGTACCCGTTTAATTTCTGAGACAGACATGAAAAAAATAGGCGCTTTATTATATATGATTAATCTATTCTATTTTACAATAAAAAACTATTCCGTGCTTAGGATATGAACAGATAAAGGAACAATTAAATGCAGGTCATGAACGGCAAAAAAATGGATAGGTATATTCAAGCAGATAATCGCATCCAAAGAATTGTTGCAGATTACAATAATCGTAACATCCTAGAATTTTTGCAAGGTTTATCTCATAATTACGAGTTTAACATATAGGACTGTAAGTAAAATGTGTGTCTTGCGACATCTCGTGTAAACATTGACACGTATGAATAGTATAAACTAAGAAAAATGCCAACAGTTAACTGTAACGGCATGTGTGTATTAAAGTGCAAAGCGCTATCTAAGCGATAGCTTTAATGCTTGTAACACACGTTGCCGATAAAGTCAAGATAACTTGTACAGAAGTACACACGCAACAAAAGAACACCTGATGCAGCATTTCGCTCTTATTGTGAGCTCATCAGAGGTGTATACTTAAGTGCGGTATACGACTGTACAAGACGGCGGTTGGTCTTTTAAGCTCTCGTGGAGCAATGAACATAAGTAAAATGTGTGTCTTGCGACATCTCGTGTAAACATTGACACGTGTGAATAGTATAAATTAAGAAAAATGCCAACAGTTAACTGTAACGGCTTGTGTGTTAAAGTGCAAAGCGCTATCTAAGCGATAGCTTTAATTCTTGTAACACACGTTGCCGATAAAGCCAAGTATAACTTGTACAGAAGCAGACACGCAACAAAAGAATACCTGATGCAGTATTTCGCTCTTATTGTGAGCTCATCAGAGGTGTATACTTAAGTGCGGTATACGACTGTACAAGACGGCGGTTGGTCTTTTAAGCTCTCGTGGAGCAATGTGTGTTACAAGCATTAAAGCTATCGCTTAGATAGCGCTTTGTACTTTAACACACACATGCCGTTACAGTTAACTGTTGGCATTTTTCTTAGTATATAGGACATGTGTTTTTATAAGTTTAAATTCTTATTCTGTTATTTATACAGAATTGCTAAAAGTCTTTGTTTGAGTTATATAACAATATTAAACGTGTTAATAAAAATAAATGTATAATTATTGTTATTTTGAAAGTTTGTGAATGATATGCTTTTTGAAACTTTGTTTCATTTTTTTAAATTGTAAAATACTTTAAAATTATCTCTGCAGCAAATTTTTCGCACAAGGAGTTGGTCTTGCAGTAAAAATAGACGGACAGCAAAATGCGTTTTGCGTATTAGTAATGTTTAGTATACGATTAAATGATTTTATGCTAATAGTGAAAAAAATAGTGTATAAACTATGGTAGAGTAGAGAAGAAAGTAATAAAAAAAGTTTACAATTCAAAAAAATAGTATCATCGCTAGATAGTAGTGAATGTTTTTTTCAAATAATAGTAATAATAGTGCTTCATAACTAATAGTAGTTTTAAAAATAATTTTATACGTTTACAACTTCTTTTGTAAGAAACCGACAATAGCTTATTATAAATTTTCCGCCGAGATAAGAATTATCTCACAACTTAAATTTCAATCAATCGTCATGCGTCACTTAGCGTCTCTCCACGTACTTATAAACAAAGTTATTCGCTATCACACACAGGCTTGTTACATTTGTTGCAGTTATGCTTAGTTTTTTTATCTTTGGCAGAAGGACTGTCTTTACCACTCGTATATGTTTTCGAACTTTTATTCGGAGGATAGGTCATAGTTGCACCAACTTGTTCGTGAATACGTTTACGTAAGCCTCTCGGTAAGTTTTCCATATTTTTTCTCACGCGAAGATGATCTTCAAACATTGATAGACTGAGTCTTCTAAAGAAATCACGTCGGTTTGTTTTCGAGTTATTATTTTTACGAAAGATAATTACACCACTTATTGCAGCTACATTAATGACCGCATAAAATACTGTCATTGGCCAGCGTTTAGAGTTCCGAGATACATCACACAGCACAGAGTTCGTCAACAACATAGACGCCAGCTTTCGTAGAGTTATAAAATGTGATTACCTCTGGTGTCCGTTTATCACCACTACCTGGATCAATCATTTGGTCATGATGAAGGGAAGACAGTACCAGCACTACTTTAGACCGTTTAAGCATGTAGGATACAAGCCTAAATTTTTTGGAAAGGCAAACGAAGTGCTGTAAACTTCTTTTCCTCGCATGGTTATAAAGTTTGGTGGGATTTCTTTTGTGTTTTTACGTAATGTACCTGTATATGTTAATTTATGGTTTTGTTGTAAATGTGTTATCAGTGAAACGCTCGTAAACCAGTTGTCGAATGTAATGTTTCTATTACTTTTAGAAATAGGCTTCACTAATCTGTCCACAATATCGAAGGCTTTATTGCTTTGCAATAATGTCTCATTAGGCTGTTTGCCGGGATAAATTTCAAGGTTGACTGTATAAAAGGTTTTTGCATCAACCAAAGCTTAAATTTTTATTCCATATTTTGCCGGTTTATTTTGGATATATTGACGAAACGAACACCTACCTCGAAATGCTTCCAGCTTTTCGTCAATCGTAAGATATTCATTGGGAGTATAAGTATTCTTACAGTTTGAGACAAACTCATCAAAAATAAGATCTAATCGAAGCCAGATCGTCTAGTTGATTTCGCTCTTGGCGTGTTGACGCATCATCAAAACGCAAACAGCTTTGCAAAAAATAAAAGCGCTGCAGAGACATAGCAGTGCCAAAAAATTTTACACCAGTACCATCGTTTCGTCACAAGTCACTCAAATTTTGGCAATTAGAACAATTTAGTCCGGCTAAGTATAACAAGCCAAACAAAGCTAATAGTTTATTTATAGTTGTCTTTTTGACTAAATACTAAAGTGATTGCTTATTGTTAGACAATTGTCTCTGTTTTATTTGGCATTAGTATGACAAAGTATTTGTTTCAACATATTATAAGTTATAAAGCGTCTCGAACACTCTATTTCAGTCTTGTCATTTTGCGCAATAGGCTTTACCCCAGGTTTTTGTAATATTATATTTTCTGACCTTGTGCGAACGTTAGCCCGAGGTGGATGCGGAGACTATTTGGTGCAATTGTCTTTACCAATATAAAACTGCCGGTTACTGGTTGAAACAAGTGATTCCTGCTCATCATCGCTGCATTGTTCTGTATCACTGCCTTGACTTCGCTCTGAAATTTGGTCGAATTCACCTTCGTCTTCTGAACTGTACTATTCATTGTCGCTAGTGCTAGCTTGTTCAAACAAGGCTAGAAGTCATTTTTGTTCTTTTTCGTAAGACATGGTTTGTAAAACAGTGAAAAACGATATGCAGTTTATCAATAAACAATAAAAAAAAAACAAGCAGACCGTATGTACTAATGTTACGTGGCCACTGTGGCCGGCTATATCTTACTCGCGCTTTCTTTTACAGACGTGTATACTCGGTCGTAGCTGCAGCAACACTACCAAGAGTATTAGATACAAGGCAACAATGAGGCCGGGTTAAAGAATTATCTACACTAAAAAACTAAACTGCAACTGTAATAATTTATTTCAAATAAAATGTATAATTTTATACTCAACTAATTAATTCAAGTTTCATAAATTCCAACACATTCGCAATTACCTCACGCCGTTGACTGTGAATTATTTTACTCGTCACACCGACATTTTTCCAAGACATGATGAATTAGATATTACTACTACGAACCGACGCTACTGACTGAGCATGTAAACAGATAAGTAATCTTCCCTACAACGATTATAATAGATTCGTCCGACCAAAACTCGTTTCTGCGCATTGTGTACTTCTTAGACTTAATCGAGTCTAGCATTAGTAAAGAGTGTGTCTGCTTACTTTAATTACAGCCGCAGTCAGACCACCGAAACCGAAAGTATAACTTCTCGTTCATAGACCGCTCGCATACAAGGCTTCATCGTACTCGGATGATTATAGGCTATCCAGGGTGCCTTACGGTCACTTATAAAGCCGTATTCTTAAACTCCGTTGCTTATCCCTTACGGAGCGAGACCGGTCAGCAGTTGTCCTATACCTTACAAGAATAATTGTGGTCTAAATCACCGCCGTTAATGTATAACCTAACTAACTTGTTACAGCAATCCGATAGCCCCAACTGTTAAGAACAACCCTCCGCATCACCAGCACCGAGACGCCGACCGATTCGACCCTAAAAGGGGGACCAAAACATATCACGTGTAAATATTAACCCGCCGCCGTCTGTACTGCCATGTCAAACCGAGGATGAGGTCACGGCTGTGTCTCCGCTAACGCCAAATTCCGCCGGGAGATTTCGAGCGTACGAATTAAATTATTTTATATTGTATATTATCATCGCATGTAAATAATTACTGTAACATTAGTTTACAGAATTTGTAAATATAATAATATATGTATATTATACTCTGGACATTATTCTTCGATTGAAGCTAAACCCGCGGCTAAGTATAAATTTTGTACAAACCCTTTTATCCCCAAATTACAATTTTTAATTGTAATTTTTGGGCATCAAAGGTGCATGTTTACACCTTCCTTTTAAGATGTCGGTACTAACTGGTTGTGTCCAGTTTTCTTAGGTCTTACTATTGGCAGGGTTTATACGAAATAGCAACATTAAGTATATTGTAGTTTTCTTTTTATTACAAATATTGAGTTAAAAGAGTAGTAGAATGTATTGATTCAAGTTTAAGTTTCTACAAACTGATTAATATCAATAATTAAAAAGGTGTGCATTCTAAAATCTACGAGGATATATTGAAAAATTCTTAGCCTACTATAAAATCAAACAAAATTTCAATGTCAAAATATTTTATTACTCAACATATTCTCTTCTTAATTGGATACATTTATTACAGCGAACCTGCTACGTCTCGAGACCATTAAAAATAAAAATTTTTCTTCTTGCTCTGCACACCATACCTCCACAGCTTCTATTACCTCCTTGTTGGAAGACGGAGCCAAATGGAATTAATAAGGGGGTGTTCTAGTAATTCAAACCCTAAATCAGAAATTTTTGCATGGCAACATGAGATTTGTGTGCAGGGACGTTGTCCTGAAAAAACAAAACACCTTTAGATAGCTTTCCGCGTCTTTTCTCTTTAATATTTTTCCGTAGAGTGGTCAGTAATGTTGAATAGTAATCTCCAGTTATTGTTCTACCCTTATCCAAAAATCAATCATGATTACTCCATGGCAATCCCAAAAACTGAAGCAAGAACTTTTCCAGCAGATTTTTGGACACGAAACTTCTTAGGTCTTGGAGAACCAGAGTGTCGCCATTCCATCGATTGTTGCTTTGTTTCTGGATCGTAGAAATGTACCCAAGTCTCATCCATAGTAACAATTCGGTTTAAGAAGTCTACATCGTTTTCAAATCGAGCACAGATCGAACGCGATGCTTCTACCCTTGCACGCTTTTGGTCAACATTCAAACATTTGGGGATCCATTTTGCAGCAATGTCCAAATTGACGTGAATCATATGATGAACGCGTTAGTATAAAATATTCAGTGCTTCAGATATCTGTTTTAGCCCAATTTGACGGTCTGATAAAGTCATGTCATGAACTGCATCGATATTTTCTGGGACTGACACAGAAACTGGCCTTCCCGATCGGTCATCATCTTCAATGGAAAATTTACCTCTTTTGAAGCTTGCATTCCAATTTTGACGGTCGCATACGAAGGACATTGATCACCAAGGGTATTAAGCATATCTTCGTAAATTTGCTTACCTCTTAACCCTTTTGAATACAGGTACTTGATGATGGCTCGATACTCCAGTTTTCGATTTTCACAATTTCGGTGGACATCTTTTTCATTTAATTTATTGCGTGACTCTGGTTTACTTTTTTGACGTCAAACTTTACACTGACACTTCTAATAAGTTATTGTTCGTTGCTATGGTAACGCAATATTTTGTTTATGCAAGGAACTGGTCTGGGCTAACTAGATATCAATACATCCTCGTAATTAAATTCACTAACCTAACCGCGAATACTAGTTACAATTTGTTATTGTGGATATGGGTAATTGACAACAAAATTTTCTATATAGGAAAGTATATTTCCATAAAGCAACTTTGTCGACAGGTATGTAAAAGCAGTTACATAAGCCGATCCTTCGATAATTATAACCAACATAAGCGGTAGCAAAAAAATCTCAATTCGCCTGCTGTAAATCCGCAAGAGATTCGGGATTTTTTTTGCTAACGCTTATGTCGGCTATAATTATCGAAGGATCGACTTATGTAACTGCTTTTACATACCTGTCGACAAAGTTGCTTAATGTGAACCATTGCGTACGTGATCGCTAACACGAGCCGACACTAGATGTCGCAAAACCTATAGTTTGTTTATTTCCATATTTTGATTAGGTTCAAGTATGTTTGTGACATACAGGATTTATATTAAAAATTGTACAATATTATTTTAAAAATGTACAGGTTTTACCGTCAGATAAATAGTGCCATTTGCAAAAAAATGTATCGAATTTTGACATGTGATTAGGTATATAAAAAAGTATTTATAACAAATCCTACATTCAGTTGTTCTCAGAAAAAAATTTTACAACAATACAACAAAATTTATTGTTAAAAGTAGTGTAATGTAAAATTAATAACGCGTATGACCCCATTCTCTCATAATATCTTTTTAAACAGATGCAAGGAATTTCTTATCCACCAAAAAGGATTGAACGAAAGGATAGACGAACAAGCTACAAAGTTTTCTGTTATTCTGAGTAATGATTTATTTAGCGGCGACCGTATAATTTCTTTATTCAATTTTCTCCAATTTAATTTCAATTTATTACCCCTAAAGCTCGTGTATAAAGTGAAAACAATGTTTTTAACTTGTTAGTAATCGAATAATTAAGCAAAGTAAAAAGTTAGACATCGACACGCTGAGATCACAATTTGAATATTTTTGTGATTTTTCACATTCTTACACGTTACAAAGTTGGGGAAAATCTTTCTGAAATTAGTCTTTTAAGTTGATGATAGATCACATCGAGAAAAAATAACGTCTCTGCTTTCTGATATTTTACTGTAGGTATTGTTGCATTATAAAATATGAATACTACACAAAATCTTAAACTGTTATTTTAAAAACAAGCGTACCATACTTCTGCGAAAAACAAATTGCAATGTTAGTTGCCTATCTAGCCGTTGCTTAAATAATTTTACAAAGAAAAATTATACAATTTATTAAAAAGGGACGAGTAGCTCAAGGATTTAAGTCCATCAGAGGACAAACATAATACAGGTCTGGAATTTAAAACAGATTCTATTTCGGTCAAAATTGTACAAAAAATTGTTATAATTTAAATAAGTATTGCCTAGAATAACAAACAGAAAAATACCAAAAGCTGCACAAAAACCTTTACTTGGACACGTATCGGTTCGCTGATGATGATAGCTTAACTATTGAAACACGTGTCCAAGTAAAGTTTTTTGGTGCAGTTTTTGGTGTTTTTCTATTTGTTAAATAGACGCTGCAGTGTAGTGTTCAATTCCTTTCAATTGCCTAGAATCTTTTTTAAATGTAGTTTAGTGGCTTTTATACCAGCTTCCCACATGCCACCCCGCACGAGGAATAATAAATTCCCAATTCATGCATCCAATGTTTAAATAATTGGTAATTTTATTTTGAAATTCGAAGGATTGCAAAGATTTATGTAACTCTTTGAATTGATAGTTTGCTCCAGGAATTTTTATTGTGTTACCGCTGAATTGTAAATTGTTTGCCACGCCGTGCACTGATATTAATGAGTCTGCGGAAAGGTCTGTAACAAGTTCTAAATAAACAGCGGGTGTAATATGACTTTATTAGTTTTGATCCTCTACCATTTTTATTCTTTATGAAAATTGGACCAGCGTAGTCCAGGCCAGTGCAGTGGAATACCCTAGTATTTAGTTGTGAATGTTTAATTGTCAAAGGGTTGTAATCTTACAACAATGGGTTTACTCGAAAGCATTTTACGCAATTTTTAATAATTGCTTGCAGCGGTCGCGTATAGAAGCTAATAGTTGTTGCGTTCCGCAATGTAATAAATAGTGTTGATAATCATTAATAAGTCGGCCAGAGGATGTTCTTTGGGTACCAAAAACGGATCCTTTTTATTATATTGGAATTGAGAGTTAGCTAGGCTACTACTCACTCTAAGGAGGATTTTCGTCTGATAAAAGATTTAATGATAAATCGTGTAAACTGGTCTTTAATTGTTTTGTTGCTTTCAAAGTCTTAATCTCTTGAGAAAAACAGGACTGTTGATAAATTTGATTATCTCTGTAACTTTGTAAAATAAAACTTTTTCTGAAATTTTATAATTGGGATGACGATTTTATTTCTAAATTGTTTTTGTATTATTATTCGTATTATCTATGTCTTTCCAAAACTCCAAATTAGGTCAATTCCACCAAAGAAAATTGGTTACAAAAGTTTTGTGTTTGTTTGGAGCTGACCGAAACCAGCTCAATACAATGGTAGAGTTTGACCAAAGAAAAATAGAATTGGGATTTACTTTCCAGGCTGCATTTACTTTAGACATAACTTGCACTAACAAACTGCTATACACAGTTCCAATCGCGAATTGTTGTGGTGTGCAAAGTTGTACAGCAAATGATTTGAAATTTTGTTATTTAAGTTGAGCTGTACTGTGTATTCTGGACTTTGGGTTACGCATGGAGGTATTTGCAGCAAAGCTAATGATGCAAGCTGCTCTTTGAAAATAACAAATTCTGAGTATACATAGTTTCTGAATGATAATAATGTTTCCAGTAATTAGAATTGGTGATAATAAACCCAGCGGATCAAACAGTTGTGAAGCCCTAGAGAGAATAGATCATTTTGTAATCGAAGGTTCGTTTATAAGTATTTGCACATTCTAATAAGTGTAATCTGAAATTGAACTTCAAAACATACCCAGAACTTTAGCATTGGGTCGGTCACCTAGGGTGACATTAAAAAGTGGGACATTTGAATTATCAGTTTGTTTCATTAGGTTTGGTTTGTTTGATAAAATTTCTTAATGGAATATTCGCTGATGCTAATATTTCAAATAATTGCTCTTTAAGTTGAATGTTCTCCTCTACAGTGTCCGCTGTGAATAGCAAATCGTTAATGTAAAAAAGAAGTATTTATAATATGATTTTGAATTGTTAAGTATGGTACTGTATGTGATAGTATTTAGGTGATAATGTACAAATAAATTGGTTAAGGTTGGCTCGTCACAATATTGACTGGAAATTTTTAAGTGAAAGCTTAATTTCACTCATGCAATACATTTTTTTGCAATCTCCGCTAGCGCTAGCGAAACCATAATACCATTGAGTAAAAATTCTTAAAGAGGCGCAACCTAATGTTAAATATCTCTCTCGCCTTAATAAATTTCGCCTTAATAAAATGTTATCAGCAACGGTATCAGGTTTCGATGATTTGTCGCCAGCCAGTCTACGTTATAAATAAATGCAATTATTGTAAATATTAATTTTTATTTCAAAGGTGGACTAGAAAATTAACGATTAAAATAATTCATCAAATATGTTTACATCCGGTATCCTTATAAACTGATTAACAGAAGTTATAACATCATATGATACGTTTTCATAAAAACTACGTCGTTTTTTAAGTAAATTGTGTGTCTTGCGATATCTTGTGTAAACATTGACACGTAACTGTTGGCATTTGAAAATTCTATGTTTTGAAAATCAACTAATTTTGAGGAGCATATCTCGAAGTGTAATTATAAAGTAATAAAAATTTTATATTCTTAAAAGCTTGCATGAAACTAATAGGTTCAATTTTATGAAATTACTCGAAAACTAGTTACATTCTTCTCTTGAACGATGTTAACTTTTATATATTTTTTTTTTCAAAAATAGGAATTTTTAAGTAAAACGCGACCAAGTTAAGGTCACTTGGTTAAATACACTCAGAAAGTTAAATGAAATACAACTTGATAAAAACATTATACAGTAAAACCTCTAAATAGCGGTCATTAAAATTTGCTCCAAAACTGACCGGTATATGGAGGTGGCCGTTATTGGGAGGAAAAAAAATTATTTCTATGCGTTGTTTATTAAAATCTTTTAAGTATGGAACATAATACGATTCGCTATAGGGTAATATATATCTGCGTTAAAAAATAACTATAAATGTGCTGATGCAATATTAAATAATTAGACGATATAAAAGTGGAAGAGTTATACATATTGAATACATAATACATACATTTACATAATATGTACCTATTTTCTAATTGCTCGTTATACCTATTACAATAATTAATTACATACATATACATACCATTAAATTACATTTTTGTGAAATATTTTTGTATTGAGGTTTGTTTTACATTTTTAAATTTAGTTTGTAAAACAGAAGATTCACATTTTGATAAAATTTGAAGTACTTCTACCGTTAGCTCACTCTTATCATTAGAAAATAGAAAACTTTGCACATCTCTTAGTTTTTCACACACTTCACCCATATCTTTAATGTTTGACGTAAAAACTTCGGATTCTTCTGCACCACTTTCATTGTTCGAATCACAGCCTTCACTATAGTCTAATTCACTGATTATATCTTGAATACTTAAATTGGGGCTTTTGGTCAAAATATCACAATCAATAGATGCATAATTTTCAAGGCTTACACGTTGATTACCTTCTAGTAATACAGGAAAAAGCTGAGCTAGTGGAATTTCGCATTCTTCATCGAAATCTTTATGCAGGACGTTTTCCGAGAATCCTGTTTTCGCAAAACATTTAGCAATTGTAATAGGCGAAACGTTTCTCCAGGCTACTGATATCCAAACTAAAGCGCTGGTTAAATTGATACTTTTTTCCGCATCTTCAAAAGGACGTTCGGTATTTGTGAATGTTAGCAGCCTTTTGATTAAAAACTTCCTGTAGGCCATCTTAAAGTTTTGGATAATTCCTAGATCCAGTGGCTGGCAATGGATGTGGTGTTTGGGGGTAGAAAAACAATGTTCACATTTTCAAGAGTCACTTTGGGATGAGACGTGGCATTATCCAGAAATAATAAGACTTTTCTATTTTCTTATTTCATTTTTTCATCAATTTTTTTAGCCAGGAAGTCATAATCTCTACCGTCATCCAAGCTTTTTTATTAGATACCCATTCTAAAGACAGTTTGTTGATATGAGAGCCTTTAAAGCATCTTGGGAGTTTACTTTTTCCAATGATTAACGGATTACCTTCCATATTTGTACAAAATAAAATTGTCAATATTTGTTTTGCAGTTTTTTTACCACTACATTTATCGTTTTTAAAGAGAACGTTTTGTTTGGCATCGCAAGGTAAAAAAGTCAGGTCTCGTCAGCATTGTCACATTTTGGGTGAATACTCCTTCAATATTACTGACAGCTTTGCTTTCCAAGCTTCAACAGTGTCCAGGTTAATATCAGCTGACTCCCCGCAAATTGTTTTAAAGGTTATGTTATGTCTTTGACAAAATTTCTCAAGCCACCCATTTGAAGCTTTAAAATCCGTCATTTTAAATTTTCCGCAACTTCC
Organism: Abscondita cerata; assembly: GCA_030710515.1. Lineage (NCBI taxonomy): Eukaryota > Metazoa > Arthropoda > Insecta > Coleoptera > Lampyridae > Abscondita > Abscondita cerata. The sequence goes on from JALBCR010003240.1 coordinate 137,075, forward strand.
AATGCTTTCTTCTCTTTTATTAAAGGTCCAGATATAGGGATATTTTTATTCCTAGCTTTACAAAACCAATTGTAAACTACTCGGTCAATTTCTAAACTTTCAGTTCTAGGAAATTTTCTCTTCTGCTCTGTATTGGAACCTTCTTCAAATAGCTTTTTAAATCACATTTGTTTTTTAAAATATCGTTAACTTGTGTTCTTCTAACACAAAATTTTTCAGTCAACTTTCTAGCACTGGTATTGAACTTTTCACTTTCCACAATTATATCAATTTTTCTTTAAGAGACAAACGTTTTCTTTTTAGCGACATTGTAATTTTTCTGTACGTCTATATGTAACAGCACTGTTGAACATACTTAACTCAAACTATGTACGCAAAATACGATTTTTGGGGTGAGTTAATGAGCCTTTAATTGCACTTTCTCTGTAATGACTGTCTATTGTAAATCGATCGAATTCTTTAAATCCGTTCTTAAATACCGGTAATTACTTAAGCCTCACACAATTATATATTATGGACAAGGCTAAAAGCTGTTGTCTACTAATGACGTTACTTAGTAATGGGCGGAAATGGGTGGTAGAATTACATGTATTTTTCCAAGAAAGTTTTCAAATAAGTGGCCGTGGCGGTTATCGAGAGGTTGTCGCTATTAGGAGGGTCATTAATATGGATATTTCCGTATAATTGGTTTTGACTTGGAAAACTTGGCCGCTTTCAAGAGGTGGCCGAAAATAGAGGTTTTACTGTACTATTAAAAATAAATAATAGTAAAATAGGACCAACAATTTGAGGGTCATTAAGAGCAAACCGGACGGTGGCAGAATTGCACACGTCGTTCTCGTTCCTACCATGAATATTTGCATATTCTATTGAATTCACTGATGTGATGGTGTCTATGTTGCCAAACAATAATACGGTACAATAATTTTTTTTTATTTTGGCAAAATATTAGGAATTCAATGAAAAATACAGATTACTTCTCATTTAAGTTTGTTTAGTTTTTGCGAAATTTTCTGAACTGTAACAATTTTAAAATGTGTTGCTTAATATGTGTGACACTCAATTTTTTTTAGAAATTTTGTAATAATTTTTTTTTGTAAATATACGTATATACAAAATTTTTGTAGTCACACACATTTGGTTATTTTTTCTACAACCAATGTCAAAAATCGTTTTCGAATTAACAAACAATTGAGGAAGTTATTAGTAATTTCCGAAATCATTACCTCCGGTGTGCGTATCTTGGTTGTTAGTGAGTCTCATTTAAAAACTGCGTGGTGTCGAAGATAGATATTTGGAAGATCTTGGAGAAATATTTCTCTACTAAAGGTGGAAACATTGGAAGTTATTTTATTCGAAATTGTGCATATAAATTCGTTAATGAAATTTGAATACTATTGCTGAATTGAGAACTTTGATGAAATTTTGCATATAAATTATTTAAACAAAATAAAAACAACGATTTTTGCAATTATATAATTTTATTGAAGACCCTCATAAATTGTCGCTCGTTCATGTTTTAAATAGTTTATGTTATCCAAAACTTTCATTTACAAACTAGTTCATTAAATTCTATTAATTTACAGAGACCTTCAAAATTTGTTTATAACAGGATTTATTTTTAGATTTATTAATAGTTAGAAAACAAAACAAGTCATTTTAAAATTAATAATCGCATTGTGACAAGTTAATTAAACTACTGCCACTGAGTGGGGCGGGGGTACAAAAATTAGTTTTTATTTAAAATGTTTCCATTATTCTACTGATATGATGTTCCAATAATACAATTATTTCGTTTCAACAACAATTACTTTTGTTCATTGTGAAAAAGTAAATGATGTTGAAATATGAAGTGACTGATTAGTAAGAGTCACTTCTAATACAAAAATGTATTTGTATTTATGATTTTATTTCTTTTCAGGTATGCCCAATGTTGAGCTGTTGTCTTCATCGATTCATATGTGAATAAATGAAAAAGGTACTTTAGAATTTAATTTTTTATTTATAGACTACTATAAAATCGGATTATTATCGCATTACTTACCGTTTCTCTACATTCAACTTAAATTAAGTCTAATGTAATATGAATGAAGATATGTTACGAACCACTCCTTTTTGCGTTACCTTCTACTCACCTTTCCGTAAAGTATAAATGTATTGTGCAGAAGAAATATATATTAAGATTAAAGTAAATTAAGTGTTTTAGAAATATGTGTAATCGTATCAGTAAAATATTTCGCAAACTTGAACATGAAATTGAACAATAATGTTTAATATACTGGATGTTAACTTGATATATGGGAGTTTGTTGCAGCGCTGACAGTAAATACATTTATCCTAAAATAACCCTCTTCTTACAGCCATCTTAATTTTTTTTTTAAATCGATTTTTTTAAATTCTGACTGCAATTATTTATTAAATTTCTTTAAAATTGGCAATCCACTGCTGATTTGAACGTTCTATTGTTTCATATCTCTAAAATGACATTAAAATAAATTTAAAGGGGGAAAGAAAGGGATTTAAGGAGAAAAAAAAATTTATGTTTCGGTTTATAAATTTGAAAAAATGAGTCTTTCATCTGTTTGGGCATTCAAAAATATAAGGTTTTAGCCTTCAACATTTTTGATACAATTAACCGTTTTCGAGATAATCTTTGTTAGAGGAACAAGAGTTATTGTGAAACTAAATTGGTTTTAATTTTTTTTTTGATTTCATTAAAAACAAAGAAATTGATGTGTTTATAAGAGTTGCTGGAAATGTCCTCCGCCAACTACAACACAGACTCTATTCTTCTCCGCATATAAGAAGACTGTAGTTCGAAGAGGGTGTATTTTGGGACACATGCTTATAGGAAAAATAAGTCTTATTTTCATCTCAAAAATACGCTATTAAAATATTTGTACTGAATTTTGAGACACCCTGTATAATATATTCCCTCTCTAGGACCATTTTCTCGTCTGCATAAATTCCATTTAAGTTTCATCATAAATGGCTTACTATCAAAGTAGCGCAATTATTATTCCCAGCCAAACTTAAAAACTCGGAAAACGTATAAAATAACTTTATAACTTTAGATTTAGATTTAACATATAATTAAACAAAAGTTTTCAGACATACGTGTGTCCAAGATAAGGATGAACAACATGGGGAAGTAAGCCGAACTCGAGAGTTTCTCAACAGCAAAAGGTTGACCTCTCGAGTGGGCAACTTTTTCCAATTTTAACCGACTCTGTGTCTCACACGGTTTTCGAGATCCCCATGCTGTTCATCCTTAATCATAAATCATGTATTCATAATAAAACACTTCCCCATCGTCCTGGATGGCGTAATACTGATTTGTTGAAAGAAAAGGTCTTAGCACGAGATTCTCCTGTTACAGTAATCAGCTAATATCCTAATTCGTTTAAAAATTGTAACGAAGCCTCACAAATTGGATGATATTGGCAAAAAGGTGTGACCTAGAAATCTCTTATATAACAATGCGTCCTCCCTCTTAGCATGAAATGTTGAGATAGGATTTTGCAGTCGTATCACTAACCGTTACATCCCAAACTGAATGTCGACCTTGCGACCATGGGCTTTTATGTCTGCAAAAGCCAGTTGGCTCTAGAATGGAAGGTATATGAGGGCTGTAGTTAGTGCACTTTTAATAATCTCTTTCAATGTGCCATATCGAATTCACCAGCCAACACCTCTCGAACAAGAGAAACCATATAGACCACTTTCGTTTACTTCACTTCCCCAAATACGTGTACATGGGGCAAATATTCTTGATCCAATTTTAAGAGCAACAGCAATCTTGAATATCCAATATGTCTAGATGGAAGACGTTTAACTAGCCACCGGATTTTTTAGTACATGAAGCCAGATATCTTACCTCGCCTAATTTTGACTTGAAAGACGGAGTGGAAATATGCCTTTGAATAACTAAGTCATTCTAGTTTCTCCGGTATGATGGTTCTGCGGATGATTGAGAATAAATTTCATTCCAAATTTCCATCGCATTATTGAAAAAAGTGATTTGACTCTTGTCCTTGATTTCAGGATATACTAAATTGACTATTCACATACGATAAAAAATGCTGGAAAGCTTAACTCCTCAATTTTCGTAAAGCAAGACCTCCAAACCTTATTTTAAGAGAAACGATATTCCAGTAGTCATCTTTAAAACAATCTTCTTTATTATTCTTATCTAAAGTCCAAAAATAGCCAAGATGGTGTTGCCCGAAGTAAGTATGTAAATTTGGGGACGCATAAACAATTCTTCAGAAGATAGAAGGCTGTGTGTGAAGGCAATCCGTGTAATCTCTCCAGTAGAAAATTAACATTCGACACCTTCTTCTCAAGAATGTTTAAAGCTGAATACTGAGTCGGTAAATAATTCCAGTTTATGGTTAGACAAGTTGTGAAATAAAATATAATTTACAAATATTTGAGTTGATCATCAAACCAATATCCTTTGATCTCTTAATCAATATTCCTAAATTGTCAAGGACTGTTTTCACATCACCACCTAAGGTCCCATTGATAAATTCAGATCAAAACAAAGACTCTCAATAATAGGTTGTAATGCAACACTAAAGCAGAGGATCATCCTGCTGCATACCAACTGATGACGAATGATGTTGTTATCAAAAAACAGCATTGTCGATAAAGAGTAGCCTTAAAAGAGAAAATTCTAACTTTTTGGAATTTTCAGAATCACAGCCTGTAGAATCACATTGGCAACTATTCCAAAATTCATGTAATGGTAATGATGAAGTGTTCTCATCGACTCCGAAAAAGTGCTAATGACAAGAGGGCCTTTAGGAGACTAGAAATTGGACAGGAAAACTCGTGTCAACTTTAAAAAGCCCCAACCAAGTATTAATTGTGTAGTAAATTATTAATTTTTGTAGTATGTTTATTTTCCCCAAAAAAACAACGGATAATTAAATAAAAAAAAAATTACGTTGTCAATGAGAATATCAATGTCAATTAGTCAATTTTTTTTAAATGTATTTTTCATATCAATAATTGTATCATTTTTTCTATCCTTTTACACAAGGTGTTCCCTGCTAGGGTGTTTCCTCCATAACTTCATTTCTCTAGAAATTCGAAGAAATGTTCTGCACAACGTGTAACTTATAGATTTACGAAAGATACATGCTGAAATTATTACCCAACAAGGCCGACTTCCTGTTATACCGGAAATCGGTGTAGCACCTTGTATATTATTACATTTTACCGTTGTGAATAACACTTTGTTTCTACGATGGATGTAATTTAATAGAAAAAATAGATTTTAACTAATTACATGTTTTCTACCTTATTTGATGCCTTTTTCGCGTCTTACTGTTAACTTCGAAATCCTACACTCATAGATAATCAATTTTTATTAATAAAAAATTGAACCTCATGCGATGTTCAAGCTACAATAATTTTCTATAAATTACCGATGTATGAGCATTGTCTTATTGGAGCACAAACACCTTCGCAAATTTTAGCTGCTTCAGTAAGCTTCATGAGTTGGCGGCAGTAAATATCATAAGGAATCAATATTAGAATAGAAACCACTCAAATAGCTTACGTATAAACGAAAAATAAAAGATAAAATTGGAAGATGAACTACAACTGACTTGAATTATATAAAAGTTTTTCAGATTATAAAATACGGAACAAGCCAAATACTCTTATGAGTAATAATTTCAGGGTTTTAGAAAAACATATTTCAATCTTTATTTTATAATGTAAGTTGAACTATAATTTCCTGTGTAATTTATTCGTATGATTGTATAAATACTCTAAATTGTAGATCTTAAAATAATGAAGAGGTTAATATTCACGTTTTCGTCTTTAGGAAACAATAATTGCATCAAAAAGCAGAGGTGGGTAATGGCAAATGTTTGAGTTTGATAGTGCTTCCAAACTATTGGGATGCCACTTCAATGCTTTGAAATACCTGGGTACCTACTCCCTAGCTGTTTGCATTGTTGATTGAAATCCTTACTAGCCCGATACTTGAAACTTCAAAGTAATCTCGAAACAATTTTACCCTTACTCTTAAAGGTGTCGTCGATATCTACCAAAACTATTTTTCTTTGTTCCAACGTTTAATATTAATAAAATAACCTTACTTTTGTTTGTTAGTACGTTAAAATAAAAATTCAATAATGCGATTGTGTATTTACGACACATCTTTTAAATAAATTTTAGGAGAAGCTCACTCTTTCCCAAATCTTCGAAACAAGATAACAAGCTTTGTAAAAATATGAAAAATGCGAATAAAATGAGTCTTCTGACTCGCTTACTTACAACGTTTTGATAAGCAATCCTATATTATATAGTGGATTCTTGTAAATAAAAGAAATACTTTATTTAGACTACAAAATAAGTCATACCCCATTACATGATCTCATATATAATTTCAACCCTGTAGTTGTTACAGTAATTTTGGTTAATGGGCAATTAAAATAGTTTCCATCGGTTTAAGAGTTGTTTAATCGGTTACACACATCATAATACGTCATACAAAAAGAAATTACTTCAGTAGCAATACAGAATATCGTTCTCTCTCGGTGATATTTACACATATAAATATAAATTAATTAGCGACACAGCAAACAGGTAATAGACAAAACTTGATAGCCGTTGCTATTGAGTGAGACGGGTCCTTATCCACCTTGAGCGTCGAACTTATCCTGCTAGCTACGCACACAGAGCGTGTGGATTCAAATGTAACGATGAGTAACCTTGACTTAAAACGTACTTTATCAAAGCAGTCAAGGTTAGTTTGATAGTAATACGAACAAACAGGATAAGAGGCCGCCGAGTACAAGTAATTGGTCTAGCGACACACTATCCTTCGACATTAACATATATAACCTAGAGATAAGTTACTTAACTAGGATCACATACGTGTATCGTTCATTAAGGCGTCCTTTTAGAGCGTTCGACATCAATAGTTCCCAGTTATAGTTAAGAAATGGTTTGGTACTGGTAATTGGATTGTTTGGATACACACGCTAAAATTGAAATAGCTACAAAGCAAAGCACTGATGGCGATTTAGGTCGGCGGCACCGTATTGAAGGAAAGCCCTTTCCGGTGTTAAGGCGAGAAACCCCAAAGTTGCTGTTTCCTGCTATCTTGCGTGACAGAACTCCTAAATTCTTAGACAGCATAAGTTTATTTTGGCATATCACTTCGTCGAGTACAAGTAAAGGTCGAGAGGTTAATCCTTCCAATTACAACAGCATAAGGCAGTAACGGTTCCAGAAGACAACCCACATTTTCTAGACGTAATCAAATCTCAGCAGACATCAAGCAAAGTAATCCCAGAAAATACGAACGGACAAAGATACTGTAATAATTAAAGAAACCCAATGAAGTGGCTACTCGCCACGTGGTGAAATATAGGTCAGTAAGCTCACCTGCAAACGTTCATTCTAAACAACATTCTGGTTTATTTCTCATTACATATCCGGTGTAATTTACGTTTCACAACAGGAGGATGGTTATAACAACTTTGGATTAATTCATCACTCGTGTTTAGAATTTCCTTTCGCAGTTCCTTTTTTTTTACAAAACACGACTCTCCCTGGTTTAACGCCTCCGTAACATTGAAAAACTTGAAAAGATTTTTTGTCTCGGAATTTCATCTTCTTGGTTCTTATGGGTTGTGGTCACAACGCAAAAAACTATGTTTCTTTTTCAATGCCCGCCTTATATGTTATTCTACACATAGCGCCTAAATATGTTTAGAGCCGAAAGATACATTTTTTGCTTGTGCAGGACTTCTTCCAGGTCAGAGACCAGATTAAAACAGGTTTATATGTTTCCTTTATACATACTGTGTTAATTGCTAGTTTTATTAATTGGGGACAACTCACCCAAAAACGAATGAAACCTGCACCCTCACATGCGAAGCTCTGCTCACTGACCTGGAAGAATCCCTACTTTACGGTGCAAAACGCGCCTCTACCAAAAAGCCGAGTTTTCTTTTGGAGCATTCGCACCTTCAATAAGGGGTCCAGAGTCCTTGATACGTCCCTGGCAAAAATCGTTAATATTATTCGGAGGGATACCCAATTGCACCATTAAAGAAATTAAATCGCATATTTCTTGAATATTGTAAGACCAAAATATTTTATTGCCTGTTTTAATTATTAAATAGATCTAAATTATAATACTTTGCAAATTAAATTTCAAATTAATGACGTGTCAAGAGTTTCGGATTCCAGTGGAAGTCTGTTCCCTTAAAAATTAAATTTTCGTTAATTTTGATCATGTTTTATGTTTGAAGTAAAATGTTCGGTTGTACAAAAAAACAATGGGAAAATTTACGTATCTTTTTTTTAATCCTTTCGTTTTCGGTGTAAGTAGAGAAGAACCATGTTGGTGCAGTTTTTCTAAAGTTATTTTTATTAGACTAAACATATTCAGAAGGTATCAATTGCAAATAAGCAAGACAAGTAAAGCAAAAGTAAGGTTAACCGCAATTATTCTTCAAAGTTCCAACTCAAAAACTAGGTAGTTCAGGTGCGGCACCGGTTTCGATCTAGTGTTCAACCGTTTAATTAGAAACACATCCCTAAATTCTACAACCAGTTTAGAAACATCTCGGTAGCGAACCGGTTTAACCTGAAGAGTTTTAAAAAACGCTTTGTGGCTGTAGGGCGACCAATCCGCAATGTGCTGTCAAATTAATTGTAAACCGTCACTAATTTTTTTAATTAAAAAATTAAGTTAGGATTGAAAATTATAACGAAAGAGTATAAAACAGTTCTGTTAAATGCAGCCCAAAACTTCTATTGAAATTGCACGATGTCATCGTTAATTATAACCACCAGTTATTTTAAGTGACTCAAAATCTCTCCGTTAATTTGATGTTACCCGCAGCCGCAGTATAAGAGATAACGTTTAGCGTTACTAAATTAAGTAGCGTAGAATCTCTCTATTAAACTAGAAAACTATGTAGGTACTAAAAGACATCGTACGCATTTACCATCCCCACTAGTCGCGAATATCACAAAAAGTAAAACAAGCGTTTACCGCAGAACTCCACATTGCCTCGACATTAATAATCGTCAAAGAACAAATGAAAAGCATGGATATGTTGAAAAATAAACAAAAAAATAAATATTTTTGTAAATATTCTAAGATTTCGAAAATCTATCTAAGTTAACGACTCTTTCTGCTTGATAGATTATGTCAAAATTCTATTCAGATCTGCACTATTATATACAGGGTCTTGCAATGGTACGTCGTTCTTTTCTAGCGGTTAGCCCTTTGGAGATAGGTAAACAAAATTTAAACTAAACATACTTGGTTTAAAGAGATCTACTTTGTAAAATGATTTATAACGATACAGGGTGTTCCATTAGACCAGATGAAGAGCAACATTTTAATAGTTAGAAATTTAAATTTTGTGCAGGGTGTTCACAAAAACATGATAATTTTTCAAAATACCAAGGGCAAAAAGTCATTTTTTTCAAATGAATATAACCTGGTTTATTTCGTTATAAGATACTCCATAGTTTTGGAGATATGTAGTAGTTAAAAACAATTTTAATAACATAACAATAACCCAAGAGAGCAATGGCGATGATTTAGTGTCACTTTGGGGTTTGAATAACTCAAGGATTTTTTTATTAATTACTCATTTACCTAACAAAATAATTATACACCATTTCTTTTACATATCCCTACTAATTTTGTCAGATCAAGTGATCTAGCCGATTACCTGGTGGGTCTATTAATGCCAATCCAGTAATTGGAAAGATTCCATCGAGATATGTCCTTGCAAAGAATGTGAAAGGGCGATATTTTTTTGGACGCCGGCTTTCTTCGGTGTAAAAAATATAATACAAGAGGTATCGCAAAACTTATTGTAATTGAAATTGTTTTTTTCTTTTAACTATAAAATATCTCAAACACTACGGAGTTTAGGCATATGATACCTTCGTGTAAAAATCAAAGAGTACGCAAGTATGAAAAAATTTCACATATACTAGAAGAATGTGGCTGGTTAAACATGAAAGGCAGACGTCTACTACACTCTGCAACACTGTTCCATAAGATTATTACAACGCATACTCCTCCTTACCTGTTTCGCAAACTTACGTTCAGGACTGATGTACACAATGTTAATGTACGATTTAAGGGAACCCTTACACCTCCTAAACACAAAACAGAGTTCTTTAAAAAATGTTTCAGTTACAGAATAGCTTATATTTACAATAAAATAGATGAAAAACTTAAGGAACTTCCCTTAAATCTTTTTAAGAAAAAAATTAGTCGAAACAAAACTTTTAGCAAACAAAAAAACTTAAATTTACATAAATGAACTTCTTCTCTGCTATGGTACACCACACATAAAAATCTATAGTATATGTTGAATAATTTTTGAAGAAATCCATTTTATTATTATTATTCTTATAAAATACTATCTTCTAGCAAAATAAACAAATGTCATTTCATTTGAAAAAAATGAGTTATGACCTTTTGAGTTTTAAGAAATTTGCCCCGTAGCACACCATCTAAATTTCTAACTTTTAAAATATTGACCTTCATCGGGTCTAACGTCGATGCTAAAATTAGTTTATTAAATTTTTAAAACAAAGTCGCTATGATTTTTTAAAGTGAACCTGTTTACGGAAAATTTTTCAAAAAAACAATTATAAGTTGACAACACTGGCAGCAAATCAAAAAATAATTAAATTGCTATATAGGGTTTGAGAAACTGCCCCAGAACACCTTGAAAGATACAGGGTGTTCCATTAAAAAAAAACATATTTCTTGGCATCCCGTAAAAATGGGATAATAAAATAATTTTACGAAGTGATCTTTTTAAACCAATTAGATATGTTTAGTATTTTACTTATCACCAATGTGCTAACCGCTAGAAAGAAAGGCGCTCTAATGCAGAACCCTGTATAAAACTAATATGCAAAGTTTTATAAAAATCTGTACGACGGTTTTCCTGACATTTTATTTATAAGATGTGGATTACAAATCAGATACGTTGTAGGAAAAAATTCACATTTGTGAAAAAAATGTTCACCGCGAAGCAATTTGTAAAATCGAAGTAAACATTTTAGTATCGTCCAACAATGGTTAAATCAATCTAATTGTTAAGCCGCTATACGAACGCTACCTACGAGAGTACGTCGAGGTATCGCACACCTAAGTTCCTTAAGACGAGTTGAAAATTTTCGTTCTCACAAAGCGAAAATGAAATTACATTGTAGAAAAAAATCGTTCAAACAAAAGTTATAGACAATGGAATTACTAACAACTTTTCCGTCAACTTTTTTTGTATAAGAAGAATTAACTACATATTTGTCGACAAAGTTAAAAGAATAACTCTTCAATTCATCAGTTTACCGTACCTCTGTAAAAATACCCTTAAATACATATAATGATTTGTAATTAAAGATTGTACTTTTAAATATTAATAATATTTGTTTAATGTTAGGAAGGTTTATAGATGTTTGCACTTCTTACTAAAGTAGGATAGCGTTGGATGCAAATCGATTTTTCTACACGGGCGGGCATCTCTATGGTTATTATTTATGGTTAATTTTTCAATCCTGTCCCTTGTTTATTGCATTGTCCTATAGCAATTTTTTTTAATGGAATTAAATGTATCATGTTTTTCAATTTCTTTTAAAACTTTCGTCACGTTATTGATCCATATAAATATGTATTTTTACAAATACTCGAACATATATACTTATCAATAAATGTTTGCTCGTGTTCAATGCACGTTAAATTTAATCCTTCAAACGCTTCTCGCAACTCTCTGAGTTCCGAGTTTTAGTAGAAATATGTGGTTTGTTTGCGAGCTTTGAGAAAATAAAACAATTTGATGGAACTAATCAATTCTATACCTTGAAATTGTATGCCCGCCCACTCATAAGAGGAACAGCGGTTTGTTTATGTTCTTTCACATCAAAAAGTTCATTTAAGTTACTCTGTGCACCACTTCTATTTTACAGTTGGAACATGGAGAATATATGTGGAAGTAAAGTTAATAATTACTAGTTTTCAAGAAATTAATAAAAGAACCGCAATTTACATTTCTGACGAGGCGACGTGGGATCTTATAACCCTTAAAAGTTTTCGAATTAGTCTTCATTGATATTTCATGTACATAAAACGTTAAAACCTTCTATCTTCAATTTAACGCAAAGATATTTGAAACCCTTAACGATTTAATCTAATTTTTGATTTCCAAGACTTATATCATGTTCTCAGCAAAAAAAAACATTTTCTATTTCTATATTTTGTTGGGAACGCCATCTTTTAGTTTCTTATCTCATACTATTGTGGTTCAACAAATTATGCTTAACTTGGATCTGATACTGCTGCCACTATTTTGATCCTAGCAGATCTGACTTTTCGGACAGGTGACTTTATAGTGTGACCCGCGATATTATGGGAGCACCCAAGCGAAAGACTTTGCCATAGGGATCAAGTGTTATTTCCGTGTGACTTGGGTGAGGATGCCTCAGTCCACATCGTTTCTTGAAATTTGTTTTTGATTTTCAATGGTTTTATTAAACACTTTGATACAGTATAACAAAACTTTGAAGTTCAACGTATTTAATAATAAATAAATGTAGACTATAGGAAGTAATAGAGGCCGTTCCCATGAGGCTGCTGACATTTTCTCTCTAAATGGTTATGGATGAAATAAATTTCTACGAAGATGCTTTGATGTCTACGATTAAATTTTGTGTATTACTTCTGAATTGCCAACAGGCGTTTGGGGGTATTCTAGATTTTCTTCTATCTGAAATATTTTGGTGCAATTAAACTATTCTAATGTTTCAAAATATGATACAAGTACTGGGTGACCAACTAAGAATGGACGCCGGCTATATCTCGGGAATTATAAATCTGACAATATTGAAAAAAAAATTTTAATAGGTAAATCGGCTACGAGAAATCGCGGAAATTATTTTCAAGTTTGTAAGATGGCCACTAGGGGCGAAACTGTTATGGCTGATCATATAATTGGTTCTTTCTCCAAAAATATGCAAATATAAATATATTTTAAATATTGCCGTAGTAAAGACTACAAAATTTCTGATTTTTTTTGCTTAGAGTATTTTACTCTCTCTTATAAAATGTAGTGGTGGGGGAACGTCAAACAAGTTTTTATTTAAATGGAAATAACTTCGGTATAAGTTAACAGAATTCAACAAACTAGTTCTCGTTTAAAAGAGCTCTTCTCACTTAATAATATGCTCTATAAAGATAGTCCGAATAAATTTTGACGTGATAACTAGAGGGCGCTGTTTAACATTACAACAATTATTGCGGATTATCATGAGATTTTTAAATAGCACCCTATGTATCTTTTTACACAGTTAAATAGAGGACAAAATTCCTAAACAGTCAGCGCAAACCGCAACTTTCTATCTTTTTCAAACCGAAGACATCAATAAAACAAATGTTTGACCGCTGACTATTTACATATTTTACGCGTAAAACAAATTTAAATTAGTTGAAACAATTTAATTAATGCCGTCCTAAATGTTCAAACAACCGTCCATCGTTTTCGATGCACTTAAGCATCCTTTCCCGCGTAGACCAAACTGCACTCTCTAGTTCAGCTACTGAAATAGTGTGCATACAGTCCCTTATTCGTCAATCATGTTATCACGTGTAGTGGGTCGGTTGCAAAAATCACTTGTTGTGAGGAAGATAGCAGCAACATCAATAAAGATTTCATTAAAGCAATGAACCTAAATGGTAAAATTGATATATGTATTTTCAATTATATTGTTAAACAAAAGATGTTATAATTAATGAATTACGAATTCAAATTAATAAATTAAATCTTAATTAGAACGTAAACATAACGAATTGCTCACACAAACCGGCAATAAACAAGGTCAACAAAACTTTTCTATAAACAAATCCACAACACAATCAAACACCAACAATAACGAACCGTTGGTGTTAGATAATAAAGTTAGTGCAACTAATTCTCATTATAAAAAATCAAACTCGTTTTCTGTAACGGATTCAAGTAAAAACGTATCACAAAGTAGCAATTGCCACTCAGTTACGGCAAAAAAAGATGATCATCTGCAATTAGAACAAAATGAAAGTTTGTGGTCAACAGTTGTTGAAAGAAAACCAGGAAATCACAATTCTGGAAAAGAAATGGTTGTAGGTCTCAAAGAAAATGTATCTGAATAAAAGCAATTCCCAAAAGGCGTATCTATTCGCATCGAGATTTGAGCCAAAAAAACGAAAGAAGCGATCATTAATTTACTTAAAACCGAACTTCCGGAAGTCGAATGTGAACCAATCATTTGCAAAGTTCCACGATCCTATGCATCTTTTAAAATTACAATAAATCTATGCAACCTAAACAAAGCATTAGAACCAGCGATATGGCCAAAGGATACTCATGTGACGCGGTTTTTTCATCGAACGAGGATACCATCAGTAACAACATAAACTTTAAACCTGAATTGTTACTTTTAAATTGTAGATCTTTTAATCATAATAAACATAACTACATTAGCACAGAATATTTGCAAAATAAAACATACAAAGACTTAAATTGTATACTTCTGATGGAAACGTGTTTCATCATTTGCAGAGTGACAAGAATTTAAACAGCATACAAAATTTTTTTAGCCAACCAGTATTGTAGATCTACATGCAAAGGCGGTGGCGTTGGAATATGGAACAAAGACGGTTTAAATGTTAAACAAATAAATCGCAATCAGTTTTGCGTTGACCAACATGCTGAAATCAATGAATGAATGAATGAATGAATAGCACTAGAGGCCTATTTCACTTCTTCTTGTCGCGAGGGTATTATCTCCAGTTTTCCAAACCAACTTCGTTTATGTCCTCCAGCACTTCGTCTTTCCAACGACTTTTTGGTCTGCCTCTTCTTTTTGTGCCTCCAAACTTTAGATTCCAAATGTCCTTTGGCGTTCTGGCTTCGTTCATCCTCTCTAGGTGTCCCAACATCTCAGCCTCTGTGCCTTTATACATCCAACTATGCTGGGTTGTTCATATAGCTCGGCTAATTCCCGATTTGATCTTATTTTCCATTATCCATTCACATATTTTCCACCATATATCCTCCTCAATACCTTTCACTCCCACACCTGTAGCATTAGGTGTTCGCGTTTTCTCATCGTCCACACCTCAGCTCCATACATAACCGATGGTCTTATAATTGTTCTCTATATTTTTGTTTTCACTGTTTTAGCGAACATCTCGATTTCAATGCAAATGAACTTGTCGTTCCAGCAGCCATTCGTGCCTTAATCTCTTCCTCACACCCTGGTTTCCTCGTTAGTAACATTTCCAGGTACTTAAAAGTGCATACTTCTTCGAACTGTACAATTTTCCATGTCATGTATTTTGTCTTATTTTTGTTTACTTCCAGTCCAATTCTCTTCGCCTCTACTAATAACTTCTGCGTGGTTTCCTGTGACTTCCTTTTTGTGCCTGTTTAAACCTGCTTTTCGTATTGTACTGGTGACATCGAGTCTCCTTGCCTTAGTCTTACCTCTACACCAAAACTATCAGTGAGCTCGCCCCCAATTTTTACTTTATTCGTGGTATCTTCCAGAGTCATTTTCACCAATCTTACCAATTTTCCGGGGAATTTCATCTCCGTCATGATTTTATACAATTCCTCTCTTTCTACACTGTCATATGCTTGTTTAAAATCTAGGAATATCAGATGCGTTTCTAATCTAAATTCGTGACTAATTCCTTGGATTTCTCTCAGAACAAATAATTGGTCCGTTACCGATCTATTCCGCATGAAGTCACATTGATACTCCCCAAACATTTTCTCTGCATATCCTCCAAGTTTATTCTTTATGGATGTGGCGAGTATTTTGTAATAAACATCCAGTTACGCAATCCCTCTATAATTTTCACACACCGTTTTATCCCCCTTTTTGTGAATCGGACAAATCAGTGCTACTTTCCAGGATCTAGGCATCCTTTCTTCCTTCCATCTTCTGTATCATACCGATGACCAATTCGTGCAGTTTTCTCCTCCATATTTCCACCTGTATCCCATCTTCTCCTGCACTTCTGTTGTTTTTAGTTTCGATATCACTTCTCTTATCTCCTCTTTCGTTGGTACTTCCACTTCGTCCTCACTTCCTTCATCTTCCACAACTATGTGTTTTTCTCTCTTTTCTTGGCGTTCTGTTTTGTTTAGTAGCTCGTGAAAGTACTCGCCCTTCTTTTCTTCTTCTTTTGATTCCAGTAGTGTACCCTCTTTACTTTTACAGAAAGTGGTGCTTTTTGGATCCTTCTTTATTTTTTACTCCTTGATAAAGTTTCTTATTTCTTATTATTATACTTTTCTTCAATCTCATCTAACTTCTTTAGTTGGTGTTTCCTTTTTTCTCTTATTATTTTTGCACTCTCTTCTCTGCCTTTCATAGTTTGTTTTCGTTTCCTCCGTTCGTTTGGCCAGAAACACTTGTCTTGCTTTTTCTTTTATATACTTCTTCCTCGCACCGCTCATCATACCATTCCTTTTCCTTGTTTTTAGTTTTCACATGCTGTGTACTTATTGCTCCGTTTATACTTCTTTCTATTGTATGCGGTCTACACTATGTTCTACTTCTATCTTTTCCAATATCTTCTCCATTGCTTCTCGATACTTTCTTCTTTGGTCTCCAGTTTTGAGTTGTATTTGCTCTCTACTTTTTAACCCATTTACATATATTTGTATTACTTTCATTTGGTACCATTGTTGACATTTTCACACCCAGCATAAAATGGTCTGAATCCAAATCCGTTCCTCTATATGTTTTAACATCTTTGATGATATTTTCGCTTCTACTTTCAATTAAAACATGATCTATCTGATTTGTAGTTGTGCCATCTGGACTCATCCAGGTTGCTTTATAAATGTCTTTATGTTGATAGTGTGTACTCTTTATTTTCATACCTTTTTCCATTGCTAGGTGAATAAGTAGTCTTCCATTGTCGTTACTCTCTTTGTGCAAACTGAAATTGACAATTGTAGGCCTATATGCCTCTTCTTGTCCAACTTTGCATTCCAGTCACCCACTATTACTTTAATGTCCTATTTTGGTAGTTTTCATATTCGTTGTCCAATAATTCATAAAATTATTCTTTGACTTCTATTTCTTTTTCTTCCGTTGGTGCATACACATTTTCTATTACGTCCTATTATTCGCAATACGCACATTCTATCCGTTATTGGTTTGAAACTGATTACCATATCCTTTCTCGTCTCACTCACCGTAAAGGCAGTGGGAACTTCTTCTATCCTTTCCACCATTTTTAAAAAAAGTATAGTTTGCTATGTCAACTATGTCATTTTCACTTTGTTTTATCTCTTGTAACGCTAAAACGAATCTACTCTTTATTTTTTCAATACTTTTATTAACTGTTTTAATGCTCCCGCTACAAAAGTTCCCTTAACATTCCAAGTTGCAAAGAACATTATATCCTTAATCCCCCACCCTTCCCTTGTTTAAATCGTTTACTTTGTCCTGTTCGTAGCCTTGTCGTCTTATATTTTTTCCAATCACCTTCTTTGTTCAGTTTTTTGCTCCTTCGACCTTTTCTGAACCTTTTGCAACGCATCCAGATCGTAGTTCCAGTAGTATTGCTTTTCATTTACCTTTAATATCATGTAACCACTCCATACATCATTGCCTTTATCCCTTCTTCTCTTGGAATTTTTTTTTTTTTTTTTTTTTTTTTTTTTTTTTTTTTTTTTTTTTTTTTTTTTTTTTTTGGATTTTTTTTTTTTTTTTTTTTTTTTTTTTTTTTTTTTTTTTTTTTTTTTTTTTTTTTTTTTTTTTTTTTTTTTTTTTTTTTTGTTTTTTTTTTTTTTTTTTTTTTTTTTTTTTTTTTTTTTTTTTTTTTTTTTTTTTTTTTTTTTTTTTTTTTTTTTTTTTTTTTTTTTTTTTTTTTTTTTTATTTTTTTTTTTTTTTTTTTTTTTTTTTTTTTTTTTTTTTTTTTTTTTTTTTTTTTTTTTTTTTTTTTTTTTTTTTTTTTTTTTTTTTTTTTTTTTTTTTTTTTTTTTTTTTTTTTTTTTTTTTTTTTTGGTTTTTTATTTTTTTTTTTAAATTTTTTTTTTTTTTTTTTTTTTTTTTTTTTTTTTTTTTTTTTTTTTGTTTTTTTTTTTTTTTTTTTTTTTTTTTTTTTTTTTTAGAATTTATGATTTTTTTTTTTTTTTTTTTTTTTTTTTTTTATTTTTATTTTTTTTTTTTTTTTTTTTTTTTTTTTTTTTTTTTTTTTTTTTTTTTTTTTTTTTTTTTTTTTTTTTTTTTAAATTTAAAAAGATTTTTTTTTTAAAAATTTTTTATTTGAGTTTTTTTTTTATTTTTTTTTTTTTTTTTTATTAAGAAAAAAAAAATATTTTTTTTTTTTTTAAAAAAAAAAAGGAAGGGATTTTTTTTTTTTTTTTTTTTTGGAAAATTTTTATTTTTATAAATTTTTTTTTTTTTTTAAATATGGAAAAAAGGATTTAGGGTAAAAAAAGGAATAAGAAAATTTGAAGTAAAAAAAAGATTTGTTTGGTTTTTTTTTATTTTTTTTTAAAAATTTTTTTTATTTTTTTTTTTTTTTTAGATTTTTTATTTAAATTTTAATAATAGGGTAAAAAATATTTTTTTTTTTATTTTTTTTTTTTTTTTTTTTTTTTTAAAAATAAAAAATTTAATTTTTATTTTATTATATGGGAAGAAGTAATTTTTTTTTTTTTTTTGATTTTTTTTTTTTTGTTTTTTTTTTTTTTATTTTTTTTTATTTTTTTTTTTTTTTTTAAAAAAATTTTTTTTTAAAAGTAAATATATAAATTTTTTTATTTTTTTTAAAAGGGTTTTTTTAATTTTTTTTATTTTTTTTTTTTTTTTTTTTTTTTTTTTTTTTTAAAGAATAGTTAAAAATAATATTAAAAAAAAAGGATTTTAATTTTTAAAGAATAAATTTAATTAGGAATATTTTTTAATTTTTTTTTATTTTTTTGAGAAAAAAGTTTAGAAAAAAAATAATATATAAAAAAATAAAAATAAGAAGAGGAAAAAAAAAATTGTTTTTATAAAAAAAAGAAAGTTTTTTGGATAAATTTTTTAAAAAGGAGGATTTTTAATTTTTTTTTAAAATTTTAAAATAATTTTTTTTTTAAATTTAGAGGATTAGATGTTTTTTTTTTTTTTTTATTTTTAATTTTTGAAATAAGTTTTTTTTTTTTTTTTTTGTAGTTTTAAAAAAGAATTTTTTTTAATTTAGGAGAGATTTATAGAAAGAGAAAAGAAGAAATAAATTTTTTTTTTTTTTAAATTATGTTTTTGTTTTTTTTTTTGGTTTGGTTTTTTTTTTTTTTTTTTATTTTGGGTTTTGTGTTTTTTTTTTCTTTCGTATCTCCTGCTTGAATCTTCTCTCTTACTTGCACAGTGAAATCATCGTGAATTCTCTTTATATTTTTTTTTATTTGTATTATAAAGATCTGTGATGCCCTATTTGGTCTTTGATTGTTAATTTTTTTATATATGTGTTGTTAAAAAAAAAAGAAAAGAAAGATAGAATTTTTTTTAGTTTTTAATTTTTAAAGAGAAGAAAATTTTTAAAAAAATAATAGAAAAAATGAAGAAGAGGTGTTTTTTTTTTTTTTTGAAAGAAAAAAAGGAAAGGAAAGGAGAGAAGAGAAGGTTTTGAAGAGGAGGGAGTTTATTTTTTGTGTTGAGGAAAGGGTTTTATGTTGGAAGAGGGTAGTGAATTTTTGAGAAGATTTGTTGTTTGTTTTTATAGGGGGAAGGTTTTTTTTGGGGTTTATTCTTCATAGTTTAGAGACACAAACTGGGATATGATATATAAGAACAATGACATAAATATGGCGTTCAATGAATTTTATAACAAATTTCTTAGTCTATTCGATCTATATTTTTCTTTAAAACTAGTAAACTTTAATAGACAGCCTAAAAAATGGGTAAATAGTAATATAATTAATTCTAGTAACCATTTAATAGTTATTTGTGTATCAAGGATGTAAAGTAGATTTTTTTCCACTGCTTTGATTGTTGATGACCGAGGCGACGCAATAATTGTTTTAAAACCTTCTAGTAGTATTGTTAGGATTATTAAACTAGATCTTAAAAATAAAGTGTACTCATGGATGTTTTGGCGGCGGTTAATTCAATTACACCAGCTATGTTAAGACAGTCTTGTGAATCAGTACTTACACGATGTAGAATGTGTGTTCAAGTAGTTGCAGAGTGCTTTAATAATTATTTCCTGCGACATTGCATGCTTAATTTTAAAAGACAATGCAACTTAAAGTAAGAATGGTGTAGCTAATAGTTTTACAAGAAATACAATTAGTCAGTCTTTCGCTCTATTCCCAATAGATAAAAATGAAATTTTAAATATAATGAAAAACCAGGCTAAAAATAAATACTCGTCTGGCCCTGATGATGTGCCGGCATTTCTAATAAGAAAATTTATCAAGTCATAAATGATCCTTTATTATATCTAATAATTCTTTCATACCAATTAGGTATATTCCCAAAAGCGTTAACATTAAGCAATATTGTACCTTTACACCAAAATGGCGATCCACAAGATATATCTCACGACCGATTACTATGACTTCAGTATTTGCAAAAATTTTTGAATATTGTTTATAAGCAAATTCAATATTTTTTCAACAAATCAATTTGGTTTTCAACCTAAAAATGAACAAATGATGCATTGAACTGCTTTTATGGTAAGTTAATGGAATTTTTAGAACTTGGAGAATGTCCTGTTGGAGTTTTTGTGACCTTAGTAAAGCATTTGACTGTGTAGAGCATGATAGTCTATTATGTAAACTTGAAAAACACGGCATCACAGGAGTTGCCTTAAATTGGATTAAAACTTATTTGAAAAATCGATACCAATTTGTTACGATGAATCACCATTCTCTTGAAACATACTGCGTTGGTAAATCTTAAATGATTAAAATTAAAAACGGAGTCCCACAGGGATCTGTGTTAGGGCCTGTTTTGTTTATTATGTACATACATGAAATTAACAATGCAGTATCTGAAAACGTATTATGTACTCTTTATGCGGATGATACTTCTTTGTTAATCTCACATAGAGACAATAGCACCTTAAGAAATCACTGCAATGATAATCTCAAATTAATTTCGTCATGGTTTAATAATAACTCACTTTCCTTAAATACCAAGAAAACAGGCTACATACAATTTCATACTTTTCAAAATAAAAGAGATATGAATCTAAGTTTAACAATTAGTAACAACAACATCTTAGGCAAAATTACATGAATTTTTTAGGTCTTAAAATTCATGAAAATGTCAATTGAAAGTACACTGTTCAGAGTTAATTAAAAAATTAAACTCAATGACGTATCTTTTAGAAATTTAAAAACTGTATTAACGTTTGAACACTTAACAGTATCATACAAGTCTTTAGTTGTACTACACATTAGGTATCGTATAGGTTTCTGGAATTTATCGAAAAAGTTTTAAAAGTCAAAGAAATTTATTACAAATAATTGGTAGTTTACCTTACGTACTCTTGCAGGAGTTTTTTAAATAATAAAACATTTTAACACTTACAAGCTTACTAATTTTTGAGTTGTGTACATATATTTATCTTAATTCTACAGCATAAAAATAAAGTAATCTACAAACATAATTTAAGGGGTAACATCACTGTAAAATTTTTCAAAAGTGAACAAAATTTCTTTGCTTAAAATATCTTTTAACCTCTCGTGAATACGGGGATATAAGTTTTATGACAAAGTTGTAGGGAATTTTTTTTTCCCGAGCCTTTACCGAGCGCGTCAGATTGTATCAGAACGGCTACCTGCGAGAGGTCTGTTACCTACTGCGAAGGGACTGCCTAATGACTTACTTATTGATGTTTAGCTTCTGTAAGATATTAATAAATGTCACTAAAAGCCTTTTTCATTTATTGGAAGAATTTGCACATAGAATGACGTTAGTATTCCGTCAGTTCATGCACGAAAAAAAAACAGATTCCCGCGTAAAATCCGCAATACACCGCGTGATTTCGTGCGTTTTTTAACAGTTTTTACGTAATTTTTGAGTGTTTGGAAATAAAAATAAGTGTTAAAAAAACGTACGTAGACAAAAAAGGTACGAAAGAATTGTATTCAACGCGGTTTCGGAGAAACGTTTCAAAAAGACGAACAGACACGAGGCTGAAGGCAGTAGTGAAGGAGTCAGTGCTTCTGCCAAGAAGGTAAAAACGAACTATGAAGATTTCGACGTAAAGCATGATGCCGCTTATAGAATTATAATTTTTTTTTACCGTTTTCTCAACGATTTGTCAATATGTGAAGTGCGAAAAATGTAATTCCGATATTACATTTTAAGAAAGAAGCTCTCGAGGCTTGGACTTCAAAATTGTCATCACTTGCCCTAAATGTTCGGAATTTATAAAAAAAAATACAAAATTAATCGCAGAATCGTCCTAGCTATGAGATTATTAGGAATAGGACTAAATGGAATAGTGAAATTTTGTGCTTTTATGGAACTTCCTCATCCGATATTTCAATCTTACAACGATAAATTAGTAAACATAATTTCCATCGCAACAACAGCAGTGAGAACAGCCAGTATAGAAAATGCAGCAAAAGAAGAGAAAAAGAAGAGCGAAGAAAATGGACAACGTGAAGGAATAACGGTTTTCGGCGATGGTTCTTGGAGAAAGCGCGGGTTCTCTTCGCTTTTTCGAATCACGTCGTTAATTGGTTGGTATACTGTAAGACTTGCGAACACTAGAAGAAGAAAGTAGAAACATCTGAATACGAAGAATGGTACAATACACATGCCGATACATGTCAAGCAAACCACGAAGGCTCATCTGGAAAAACGGAGATTGACGCCGTCGTCGAAATGTTCAAACGCTCCAAAGACTTGCACGAACACAAGTACTCAAATTACATCGGAGATAGTGACAGTAAAACTTTTAAAGGCTTGATTGACGCTGAACCGTACGAAAATTTTGCAGTGACGAAGAAAGAGTGCCTTGATCATGTACAGAAGAGGATGGGTAAAAAAAATCAAAGAAAGGCCTCGGAGGGAAAGGTAAGTTAACCGCCAAATTAATTGTTTCGTTAATTAATCCGCACTCTTTGGAAAACATGAAAAATAAAATCTGGGCGACCGTATTTTATATGTTGTCAACCGACGAAAATCCGCAACACAAAAAATGGTCAAAAACTTGGTGCGTCTGGAAGAAGGCGCAGAAAGCACATACTTTGGACAATTACCATCACAAGTCACCGCTTTTTTAGGAAGTTTTTGAAGCCATCAAAGGAACTTATGAAGAACTTAGCAGGGACGAGTTGCTAACCCGTTGCTTGGGCGGATACACGCAGAATAGCAACGAAAGTTTTAATGCGACAGTGTGGCAATTGGCTCCAAAATCATATTCAAGCGGCAAGACAATTTTAAATATAGCGACAGATATCGCTGTCTGCAATTTTAACGACGGATTGACTAGCGTTTTACGAATTATGAAGGTGCTGGAAATGGACATTGGCGTCTAATGCCAAGCGGATCTAGCATGGTGAACGATCATTGACAGATGCAGCGAAAGAGGCACGTTCCGGCATTATATCGTCGAGGAAAGTGCTTGAGGAGGAATACTCCAATATAGAAGGGTAGCTTTATGGTCCTGGGATTACAGATTAATGGTAAAAATTGCAATAATAAAATTTTCCTTTTTTACATATATATAACACCACTCAAAACTTTAAACCTGTTTTCTCGAAACACGTTATTTAATGCGGCACGCAGCATAACTCATGCAATTTTTATTTTTTTCACTCAAATTTTTACTACACCTTTAAAGCAACATTTCAAACAGGAGTACGTAGCCGATTTCGATTTTATATGGACAAATCAGTACCCAAATTTTTTAAAATTACCACCAATTATTCAAAAATTAATATTTTCAAAAACTCCTACGTATTTCTCTAGCTATACTTAAAACAAATTTTTTTTTTGTTTCAGATTCATTTTTGAGGTACTTATACTACCGTGCCTTGAAAAATAATTGACTTGCGGGAATGACTCCTGAGCCGCCATTTTGTCATATTTTGAAATAAAAAAATTTGAATGAGCACTTCAAAACATGATTAACAATATCCCAATTATTTTCCTAATATTTTTCCTTCGACCAAAAAAAAATCCCAAAACACGCTTCATTTTTGCACTTTACAGTGGTGTTACCCCTTACGAAATAATAATCTGTATCGAATACCCTTTTACAATCTAGAAGCAACTAAAAGGTCACCCACAGTTATAGGGAAAAAAATATTTAATCAATTACCTGATCACATTAAGAAGTCTGACACCTATCCAATATTTAACTGTAAACTTCTGCATTTCTTGTCTTCTTGTCACTACGATTAGTAGTATTTGTAATTTTAGTACATAATTGTATTCTATTATGACGTGTCCGATACAAATATGTTTTTGTCTGTGGAAATAAAGGAAGTACCTATTATATATTTCTATAATACATTAGTAGTTAATTGTATGTCAATGTAAAACACTGTGTAAAACTTCTTTTCGCATTTGAATTATTTTCTACACACGAAATTAATAGGATTACGTTTTATAATAATATATGAAATTGGTTTTTAGTACGGTGAACATTTTAGCGTAATCCTTATATTGGATTTTTAAATCAATGTAATAAAGAAAATAAAAGTAATACGTGCTGATTCAAACATTTCTAGATAAATTTAGCATGTTCTTGAAACGCGTTGCCCGAATTGATGTCTTCGCAACTTTAAAAACGTGACCCTTTTCCGAATTACAGTTTTCAAGCTTTATGGACTATGCCGAATTTTTGAGACTTCTAAGTTTGTAAGTAAAAAGAACTAAACGTTTTACCCTGAATTGTTAAATTTAAATTTAAATCTTCTTGCAATTTGTTCTATTTTCAATTATATTTTTAAAAATAAGTTATGTGTTATACTTACTTAAAAATTTAATTGAAATACATAGTATCTTTTTTTGTTATTTCGAATTTTATCTTACAGCGTGATTGATAGAAATAACTTAGTAGAGTGAAACTTTTGTAATTAAAAGTTTGTATATTACTAATTAGGTTTACTTCGTCATAACTATATTAAACGATAAATTAATATAACAAAATGAATAGGGATTTATATTAGTTTGTGTAAAGTTATGTCAGTGTTATTATCCCATTTTTTACAAAAGGTAGTATATTTTGTTAAAGTACGATAATCATTTTACTTAGTTTTCACATAGGTTCTCTTTAAACATTTTCATTTTGACATGGTTTGGTATGTTTTGTTTGAAACGTCTTTATTAACGAAAACTCAACACAAGTCACTTAAAACTATAATTGGTTTAAAATTAATTCCAAACTTGCTGAACTCAGTAGCATAATACATATTTATTTCATTATATACATACATAAATATATTTGTTACTAATTAAATCGATATTAATTAGTTATTTTGTTATGAAAGTAAAACCATGAAATTTATTTTTTTATGTCCAGTTTATTTTTAATTGTACTTTCGGGTTTATTCCCAATCCAAACTTCAACTTGTTCTAATTGAATTACAAAGCTTGTGTAACAGAAACTCATTGAAACTCTTGATTAAATTAGGACCAAACGAGCTAATATATCCGGCGCTTGCCACTTTAATGTTCCTAATATTTTTAAGCAAAATATTGATAGAGTGATCCCTTTCACTTTTCAGAATTTAATTTGAACTTGATATACAAATGACTTATTCGACAAAGGCGGGTTTGGAAATATTTTATTAAATCGCAATTTCTCATTAAAATTGCAACGATCGCTATTAAACTTTCTAACGTTGTGTTTAATCTACCTAGTATTTTCAGTTTTCCTTTTAAATTTTAAATCAAGTTTTGTCTAAGTAAGTCCTGTATTACATTCATCAAAAAAATGTATGAATTTGCTCATGATCTTTATTGACAAAAAAGCAATTTTCATCAAACTTTTGCGTTAACTTTTTGTCAATCTTGTTTGTCAATTTCTTCAAGAAAGTTGTTGATGGTTTCTCCGAGATGAAGTGTTTGATTAAAAATTTGAAAGCACCATTTTCTAAAGCTCTAAAAGTCTCAATGAAAAAGTGTTTTTAGATTTTTAATATTTTTTAAAATAAGCGCAAAAATACGAAAAATAAAAATCCAAAAAATTTCGAAAATAAAAATATTATTAAACTTTTTTCAAACACCATGTAAATGTACTCTAAATTGCAATTTTTGCAATTTAAGCAACCTTGTATCTTCTACCGTTATCAAGATCCCCTTACTGTTCATTCGTATCTTCGGCACAGTGTATAATCGTTGAGCACGCCCGTTAGGATTTAACAAGGGTGATTTGCTGCATTGTTTATCCTTTCTATTATTTCATGTTCCATGTTTCCCTCTCTGTTCAGTATTATTCTAAGTACTCTTCTCTTATTTATATTTTAATTATTTTTTTCCCAAATTATTATATTATCTTGAAGATTTTCTCTGTGGGAGCACTAATTAGAAGATCGTCCGCAAATGCACATCCGATGAAGTATATTGGTGTTCATCTATTATAACCAACATGAGTTTTGCAGATCTTCTCTTCTACTGCTTTAATTACATCGTCTAACACCAAAATGAATAAGGTCGGACTCATTATGCCTCCTTGTCGTAGCCAGTCATTGATGTGGAATGTATCTGATTGTTTTTCTTCACATAACTCATAACCTCTATGGTTATTAGTAATGGTTAGTTTCCACTCAGTGGACCTTCTCGTAGGAGAATGTAATGGGGTTGAAATGAAACTAGTATTTCATTATTGCCGACGTTTCGACCAAGTGAAGGCTGGTCTTTCTCAAGGCTTACTTTGTGATCGTCATCGTGAAAGTATTCTCGCCATCTAGTCATGATTTCTTCGTCTTGCGTCAGTAATGTATCGTCTTTTGCTTTCACATGTTTCGTTATCTCTTGTTTATCTTTTTCTTAAGCTTTTGACTACTTTATAAAATAGTTTCTGATTTGACTTACTGTCTGTTTCCATTTTTCTTCCCAAGAAGTATCATTTCTTTAACTATATTTTGCTGGTTTTTGTACTTTGCATATATGTCTTTTGTTCTGTTTTGTAGATATTGTTTTCATAGTCTTTCCTTATTTTCAATTTCTGTTTTAATTTCGTGATTCCACCACATTGTTTGTTTTCTGCTTTTGTTTATCTTTGTTATTCCACATGTCTTACTTGCTGCTCGTATTATAATGTTTTTGAAGATGTCCCATACTTGCTCTAGGTTCATGGTCTCCCAGTTATTTACTGACGTCACTCCTGATTCAGTTTCTTGTTTGAATTCTTCTGCTATTTCTGTTTCTTGTAGTTTGTACGACCTTATATTTTCATTTATCTTTATTCTATCGTCATCGTTTGGTCCATATATTACTGCTATTGTTGTGCCGTTCTGCTGTTCTAGGTTCATTTTAATTTTTAATATTGGTGATACGAATTCCAAGCTTTTTAATTTTTTTACGTGTTTTCCTTTTATCATACATGACACTCCCTGTGGCGCCATGATAAAACAAAAGATGTGCAGTTGTCAAAATACTTAAAAAGTCAAATTAAGACTCACCTAAAGACACCTTTTTTGTTTTCTGATAAAACGTTACTATAATGCTCCCAAGTCAAGAAAAAATGGTTGACATGGTTTTTATTCTTGGAGAATGTTACAAAAATTGTTTATTGGCGTCACGATAGTACGCTGAGAGATATTCTGGCAGAGCACATCCCAATCCACGGGCCTTTCAAAACGTGTTGAATAGATTTACAACTACTGGGAATGTTAAACGAGCAACGAAAATTAGAACAAAGCCAGTTTAGACCCAAGATAATGCATTGCAAGTTCTGGCGGCAAGTACTGATATTTCAATGCGTTCTGTGCATCGTACTCTTCAGACGTACAAGTTCCATCTGTTCAAGATTCAGCTGCACACGATTTATAACCTCTAGACTTTCAACTCAGGTAGGACTTTTGCATGTGGGTTACCAACAAAATCCATCAAGAGGAATCGTTTCTTATGCGCGTGTTATGTTCTGACTGATCGATCTTTCAAAAAATGGTGTCGTCAATCGCGACAACTGTAATTATTATGCCGATGACAACCCGCACGCCATGAGAATTGGAAACCACCAGCAAAGATGGTCACTGAATGTTTGGGGTGGCATAGTGGTCGAACACTTTCTGGATCCGTACTTCTTCGAGGGACACCTGAACGGCAGTTCGTGACGATTTGATTGAACTCTTGAAAGATGTCCCTTTAGCCACTCGGCGACAGATGGTTTTCCAACACGACGTGCTGTTTGGGAATATCTCGATGAAAGGTTGCGGATTTGTGGGGGTCCAGTAAGGTGGCCACCAAGATCGCCCGACCTCACTCCCTTTCACTTTTCCTGTGAGGCTACATCAAGAATGAGGTCTACAACACGTTTCCAACTACTGACGGGGATATGCGAGAGAGGAATCTCGCAGCTTTCCGTGGTGTATGAGAAGTCCTCAGGGAGGTATCGAACATGCGAGTCGAGGGTGCGGTTATGCCTACAAAGGGACGGTCGTCATTTTGAACATTTAGTTTAAGTTGTATTTTTTCATTTGTGTATTTGTAAACTTATTCAAGATTCCTTAAAATGCTCGTGGATGGGAATGTGCTCTGCCAGGATATCTCTCAGCGCACACTTGTGACGCCAATAAACAATTCTTGTAATATTCTCCAAGCATAAAAACCATGTCAACCACTTCTTCTTGAGTTGGGAACATTTTAGCAACGTTTATCAGAAGACAAACAGCTGGTGCCTTCAGGTGAGTCTTAATTTGACTTTTTAGGTATTTTGATATCTTCGCTTTTTTTTATCATGGCACACTTGTAGGTTTTCGGAAAAGGCCGATTATTGACAAATCGGAGTTTTAACTTGATTTTTCTGTTTTTCAGGAAATATATTTTTTCGTAGTACCAATGGAAAATTTAAAGTTTCGGCTATCTTACGCTGTAATTTTTTAGGAGTGTGCAATTTAAAATTTTCGAAAAAATGACAACAAATTTTTTTTTCCATAAAGTACCCAAAAAAAAATACGTAGGTAGAACAACCCTCAATACAAAAGTTACCCGCCGGCGCAATTTAACCGCTAAAGTTAGGGTATAACATACTACATAAAAAAGAAGTACTCTTCGAATGCTTTCGAAATCTGCAATAAAATATAGAGTGTTCCATTTAAAAAAAAACATAAATTTGATACGCCACTGAAATACGGCACGCTACTGGTGGCCAAAAATATTTTAGGGACATGGCGACGATAATTACGAACAATTTTGCTCCTAAACTTGTTTCGATAACTTTTATGGTAAAGGAGCTATGGTCCGAGTGAGTTTAGGTGCTACACCCTGTATACAGTCTGTACGTGTAGTACGCGGACCTTTAATATTGCCTTTTAAAAAGTAGATTTTTTCAAAATTGGTTTTCGCCATTCTTTTAGGTTCCTCTGTGACTACAATTTCAAAATATTTACAATTATACAGAGTGTCCCACTTTAATGGACTATCTTCAACTTTGACATTTTAAATGGAAACATATATTTTTAATTTTTTATTCTGAATCTACGTGAAAAACTATGAGGACTTTATGTCTTCATGTATACGAGTCTTACTCAAAAAATTATACTTTTCAAGATTTCAATTTTTAATTGGGTCAATATCGACCTTCAGATATTTCTTGAAATATAAAATTCAAATTTTATTAACACTTTAGACGATAACGATCTAAACCGTCCATGATTTAAAAGTTGACATAGATTATACAGGGTATGATAAAAATATGTTAAACGTTGTAATCGAAAATGATGAATAACTTAATAAAATCAAATGGAACACAACTTTTAAATCATGGACAGTTAGGGTCGTTACCGATCTAAGTGTGAATAAAATTTGAATTTGATATTTCAAGTAATAACCTAAAAAACGTAAAATATCTAAAGGCCGATATTGACCCAATTAAATGTCTAAAAATTGGTATCTCGAAAAGTATCATTTTTTTGAGTTGGACTCGTATACATAAAGTTCCCATAGTTTTTCACGTAGATTTAGATTAAAAATTAGCACGTCAATATTTATGTAATTTACGGCTTTTAACCCAGATATGCCTATAGGTTAAGTTGAAAATTAAAAATAATAATTTAATGAAGTTGCATTTTATTAATGATAACAAAATTATGGAAACTCAAAAAAATTGGATTTTTTCCAAAATAGGCAAAATTTCAGCCGTACTATATGTAGTACATTAGGCACATCGACACTTGTAATATAACATTTATTTTTGGTGTGAAACTGCACAAAACACTTAACATGCACCCCTATATTGCACTTTAAACATCTTGTAGTGGTTCTTTGGTGACAATGACCACATCGAGTTTGTTTTTCTTGAGGAATGACAAGGTGGTCCAGATGGTCGTAACGTAGATCGTTGTCTCGGGAGCTACTTGCATGTCCTTTTGATAAGACGGTCTTTTTATTCTGAACAAGTAATGCACAAGCAATTCTCCTTCTGAAATTCAACTGGTCCAAATCTCCTCCACTTCGGCGATGTAAATGCCAAGCATTCTGGATTGCCATATCAATGGAGTGCATCAGTAATGGAATATACCATTTTTCCCCGAATAGAAATTCGATACAAACTGATATTTTGATCAGATCGATCGACCCCTCCCATATTGGCATTGTACATGTGGATGAGATGAGGCTGCTCCACCTGGATATTCTTTTTCTCCTTCTGTGAATAACGTTTGACCATGTGGATTGGTGTAACTCCCGCGAAGTTCGAACAGAGACAAACAACACTATTATCGTGCCACTTTACTGCAATGAAATTCTGATCACTGATTTTCGCGTAATCGTAACTCCCTCGACTATTTTTTTTCATATCCTTTGAACTCACCAGCGAGACTCCCTCAATCGATTTTCTCTCACCGTACCGGTAGCGTAAAATTCAGTGCTGTCAACTCTTCTATCAGGGGAATTGAAGTGAAGAAATTATCGAAGAAAAGCTGAAACTTCATGTCTGGCCATTTTTTGCGCAGAGCTTGAGCGTACTCCAAGACTACTCCTGCACCAACTCCAAAATCTTTATAAGTTTCACTAATGTTTGTTGAAGCTCCCTGATATGGTTCAAACCAGTTCACATAACCCAACCTGGTAGTCCCAACCCACAACTTGTAGCCATATGGTATAGGTTTTCCATGAATATACTGCTTGCACCCATGACGTCCATAGTATGGGACCATAGCTTCATCGATTGAGTGCATTTCCTCTGGAGGCGAATGCTCCATGAATTTTTTATTCAACAGTGTGAAAATCGGCCGCACTTTTGTGAACTTGTCTCGTGGCTCCAGCTCCTGATTGTCACAAACATGAAGATTCGAGAACAAATAGTCAAATCTGTCTCTTGAAATAGCTTCCGAAACCATGTCATTGTGACCATCTCTGTCGCGTTTCCAGTAAATCCGTCGCTTTGGCACTTGCACATATCCACTAAGGATCAGAACTCCAATGAAAGCCTTGACTTCATGTCTTTCTATGTTTGGTCTCCGGTTCTTTTGTTGGGCGTATTGATTGCTGCAGTATAGAATGGTGTCTATTACTTCCTCATCAAAAACTTTGAAAACATTTCCAAAGGACTCTCTAAATTAGGTACGTTAAAATTATTATCAAAGGTTGTTGTAATCGGAGCCAAATCTTCCGCAACCCAATCGTAATCCTTCTTTTTTTCGCAGGTGGTTTTGTTTGTTTCTGTTTATTTATCGGCACGTTTGTTCGCAGTTGGGATAAGGGTAAATTGTCATCCGATGAAAAATCGCTGTCGTGGTCATCGGCTTCAAAGACAATTTCTGCAGGAGCATTCAGTTGGTTTGCCGGTAGATTATCAATGGTGAGATCATCTTCACCTCCAGAATCTTCATCTGTTACTTCATCTGTTGCATTGTCAGGAGGAAATATCGTGATTTTGTCGACACTGCCAACATTTTCTTCATTGTCCTCTAACATTGCAAGAGCTTCATGAAGCGAGAACCCCTGTAATTGAATGATATTTGTAGACACATATTTTCCACTGTGCGTTGTCTGGTATGTACTGAATGGATTCATGCATCTGAACAAGTTGCAACCAGTTGGCACTGCACAGGATGAGACTTGTTTGAGCCTACATTACATATAGTACATTATTTGTTATACCTGTTAATACAAAATTCAAAAATAAATAATTGGGTACCGTGTGTAAACTGCAATCGATGAAGTTCAAGTTTATTTTACTCTTAATTTTCTTTCTAAAAATAAAAATGTTGAATTTATGCATGAGGATTTAATTCAGGCCGTTAAGATTATACTAATGATTCGCTAAATTTTCTGCGGATAACGAGAATCGCTACGCGCAATTTAATTAATTGTTTAGGTGTCATACGCACAAGACATATTGGTGGCGTCTATGCTAGACTTAAATTAGACTTCTTAAATATTTTTTTACTGATCTTTGTTTATCTACACAACAAACTTTTGTAACAGGTTTTGATAAAAGAGTTTTTTTTAATACCTTAAATTTTGTTAGATTTTGGGCATAATCTTCCATACCTGTATATTGGTATGTTTATTTTAAAGTGGTTCGTAATTCAATTTTAAACCAATTTAGTCTGCATTAATCACATACAGTAATTCCTGACTTTCATTTATCAATATCTTCAACGTTATTGTTCTATTACATTAATTAGACTACTTGGCAGTGTTCGCTTTATCTCAAATTGCAAACTAAAAATTTATGTATGAATAAAGGAAAAATCTCATTGATATCATTTTAGTTATACCCTTTTGTTAATCATTTACTTTCGCGTATAATTTTACTTTAAGTTCAAATCCATTTCAAAATTAACTTTACTGCTTCTACTATCGACTTATATTTGTCGCTCCAGGCTAAATTTACAAACCGAAGGTAAGAAAATCTCAAGTATAAGACCGCTTTAATCGAAATTTGCTGTTACATAATTGTTTCTGCTTAGATTATTGTGTGTATTAGAAAAAAATTAATAAATAGTATTAAACTAATAAATTAGAAACGTGAACATTAACATTTAGAATACGAAAAGTATTCGACCCAAACGACGTAGTACAACTTCAAATGTTAATAATAAATAATGAAGCTAAATTATAGTTTTTTCTATAAAATGGATATTCTCATTTTTTTTTAAATTGATGAATTATTTTGATTGTAATTCTATCGAAATTGTATAGTTTTAATTCAAATACATACTGACGTGTATCGAAAAAATTTTATCTGTCTCATTTTTGTTTAATCAAATTTAATATAAAACACTCGTAGACTATTTCTTATTTCTAGGATCAACCCACACCTGTTTCCAACTTTTTTCGTTTAACTAATTTAAAATAATCTGCTTGAAATGAAATAACTATGCTAATTAAAATAATCCTTTATGTAATTACTTTTTTATATTAATTAAGTATTGAAAATATAACATGATCAGTTGTTATTATTTATTTAAGGTTACAAATTGATTTGTTGTTAAACTAGTTTTTGAATTTATCTCTAACCACGACGGCACTGTTCATAATTTGGCCTCTTGTTCCACGCTGAAGATCGTGTAATAATTCGGGATCATATCGTTGGCCTAATTCAACAATGCATTCAGAAGTGTTTTCCCGATATACTTTCGACAGGAGTAGCATTCGCACGAAGAGGTACTACCGAGAAAATAATTAACATTTAAAGAACTACAAACAAATACCTACTAACAAAGTTAAGAATTACTGCCGTTCAGTTCCTCTAGGTGTAGTGAATATCGAGATATTTATGAAATACTTTGCGAAGGGTGCAACATCATTTACGTCGAACAAATCAATTTCTGCAGAAAAGAACACAAGTTAGCAGCCAGAAAAGCCTCCGTAACGTATTCTCCTAGCTAAAAATCATCATCAAACGGAAAATCAAATGGATTTTGAAAATAACAAGTGCTGAAAGAGAGAAATATTTGTCTAACCGCTTGATTACAGAACAAATTGAAATAGGAAAACGTCCTAGTCCTAATTGTCTAAATAAACGGGATAATGGAAAAGGTTTACCTAACACTATACGAATGCATTTAGGTGCAGAAATCTTTGAGAGTAGAGACATTTAAGGACGAAGGCACGAGGCTTAAGAAAACATTTTGACAAAATAAAATCATAGATACACAATATCTTCTTCTTTAAGTGGCATGTCCGTTACCGGTTGTTGCACCCCTCGCATGTATATGTGTTGTGCGTGACTATAGAGACAAATCATACCTACAGTTTAACACCGATTCCAAACGGCTTAAAGTTGAGAGGTTTACAAATCAATTATACTCTCGCTGGTTTGCCTTTGCCTCGCGAAAAATTCGATGTTTGCACCGAGAATCGAACTTGAGGTGCCTGCACTGAAAGGTAAAAACAAAATTGATTTAGCGTCATTTTTACCAAAAAGATGAGGAAAATATTTTGAGAATTCATTGTAGAAGATATATCGATTTATTATTAATACAATGTTTATGAAATCTGTTTAATTTATTTTCAAAATGTTAAATTTATTTTAAAAATTGTATTACAATATCGACAATAAAGTTAATAAAACAAATACTGCAATCGGAATCGAACCCTTGTTAGGAAGCGCAAAGTTTTACTAGGCGACAAATTGACGAATTAGTTCACAAATGCCGCTTATTAAAAGAAAATTCATTCGGTTAATAAATAAAAATTCATAATAATAACCTAAAAAATAATTTCTGTTACTATTTTTTTTAGTAAAATACAATTTGAATACTTATTTTCCGTGGGACACACGATATGATTTTGCAAAACATTAAAGGCTTACATGTTTGCTACCCATTATTTTCAATAAATAGATTTTCTAAACCTCAGGATACTAAAAACATAATCCACATATTGCAATGGATCATTATTATGCTTTAATAAAAAAATTTAATTGAGCAATGAGACTCTTTAAATTATTTAAACAAATCATACACATTAACTTCAAATTTTATCCCGCTGTTATATCTCAGGTCTTTTCACAACTATTTAGAGGTTGGTACCTCGGTTACGTCATATTATTACGAATGTAATAGTAAAGTACCAACTGATTGGTCGAGAACAAAACGTCACTATAACACTCGAGAATCTCGATAATTTTAAAATAACACATGAAGTCCAGTAATAAACACTTAATAGTATATTTCACTACCCACCAGTGGGTATTTGAATTTACAGTAAAAAATAATATTAACCACCAATTCAACCAGGAAAACAAGGCAGTAGGCAAGGACTGGTTGATATCTTTCATAAATGTAACAGAACTAGTTTAAGGAAGCCTGAATCTACCTCTTTGGGTCGTTTACTGGATTTAACAAACCTGCAGTCGATAGATTTATGGACATATTGCGAGACCTTAAACTGAAACATAATTTTAGCACGGATAGAGTTTTTAATGCCGACGAGTCAGGACTCGCAACAGTTCCTAATAAGAAACCAAAGATGCTGTCTCCAACAGGAAGCAGACGAGTAGCCAAAATGGCCAGTGTGGAACGAGGAAAGAATATAACAGTGGTGTGTGCCATGAATGCTGAGGGCTCTTATGTACCCCTTTTTTTATTTTTTCTCGTATGCGAAAAAAAACTTCTGAATGGTTGCTCACCTAACGGTAATGCAATTGCCCAACAGAGTGACTGGATGACTACAGAATCTTTTGTATTGTATCTCAAACATTTCATCAAGTTTACGCATCCGACAAATGATAATCTGTTGTTACTAATAATAGACGATCATTCTTCCCATTGTTCCTTGGAGGCGATCAATATT
Organism: Abscondita cerata; assembly: GCA_030710515.1. NCBI lineage: Eukaryota > Metazoa > Arthropoda > Insecta > Coleoptera > Lampyridae > Abscondita > Abscondita cerata. Next base: position 173,010 of record JALBCR010003240.1, read on the forward strand.
TGCAGAGATAATGGAATAATTATGGTAGGCCTGCCTCCCCACACAACTCATAGGATGCAACCACTAGATGTGGGATTTTTCGGACCATTAAAAACATACTACAGTCAAGCATGCGATAACTATCTTGTGAAAAGCAATCACAGATAAGGAAGTAGTAAAACTTTTGGGACAGGCATATTTGAAAGCTGCCACTTTAGAAACTGCAGTTCGTAGTTTTGAAAAATGTGACATAGAATTATTCAATCTCCTTATATTTACTGATGCAGATTTTGTTCAGGCAGAATTCAGCGAACGTGCTAATCCAGTTAGTGTTGAGACTCAAAATTTCGACTAAATTATAGAACATAATTTTTCTTTTCGTGATGATAAACCTTTAAGCAAGAAACGAGATGATGTTGCAAAACCTTGTCTTTCTGGACTTCAGCATTCTAAGCAGTCAGAAATACCTACTTCGTCGCCCAGATGTCAAAACCTCTTATCTGAAAAAAATGACATTTTCAGAAAACAAAAAAAAACGTCTCATTTCTTACTCCGTTCTAATTATGGATCGACGATTTGCATAAGGGTTGATTTTGTTATTTGAAAAATGGGTGTGATTATCAAGATAATTTTTTTCTTAGTCATTTTTAGTTATTAGTAAAAAAGTTGAGATAAGTGGTTTGTATACTTATCATATATTTGACAAGATACGTGTTTTTTATTGGATTGAAAAAATGATGAATTTTATTTGCAAACTCATTTTATTGATTATTCAAACAGAATATTACAATAATTCTTATATATATATATATATATATATATTATGGTCAGAATGAAATAATCGAAGACTTACACACAAAATTGATGCCACCAATGAATAATAGAAATTATTCATGAAATAATGCGTCATAAAATGGGTGATAATCACTATCAATAACGGGTTTTAAAGCTTGGAGATGGTTGTATTTATCAGATTTAAGAGTAATAGCACTGCTATATAATGTTTTCACTTCTCCAACAACTACTTTTAATGGTCTTGATGGTATAGGAGTCCATCCTTCGTCAAAATTCAACTTATACTCTATACTGTTGAGTTTTGTGTATCTTAAAGCTCTGATATCTATTACACAAACTTCTCCCGCTTTCTTCACAGGTCGTATAGATTTGTAATATTTGATGTCTGAAAAATCATAAAAGAATGAATGATCTACGTATTTTACTTTATATGACCCAGCTATAGAATTTCTTCTAGAGTCTCTGATTATTTGAACATAATTTGAAGGGGAAAATATTTCTATTTTTCTTTCGGCTCTCAATAGTGGAATGTACACTATCGCATTCCATTTGAGAATGACCCTAACCAAGTATTTTTGTATAATTTCAGTTTCATTCAAATAACAATAATGCAGTAAAGCATTGGAGAGCAGAGCGTTTCTATTCTGCGCGGAGCATCCATCACTATAAAACAGTATGGGTCTACGTTTTTTCCTATTGCGACAGTTCATTGTTTAAAAAGTCAGTAATACATGATGCAAAACAATTGCTCTCCATGCCCTCTTCCCCTTCATGCCAGACATAACACACGACTCTATTGGTTGCCAAATTATAGATTGTAAAATAATGGCACGCCAGTTTTTGTTTAAAATAAACCATACCCGCATGTAATTGAGGAACAAGTTGTACAGCCTGAACATCGACTGTAAATGCAGAAATATTTCCGGCAATAGCATCCTCTTTATCTCTACATTTTTCTTCTCTTGCCCTGTTTTTATCTGCCACATGATTATTGTAGATGATATCATCGATCTGACCTAATTTATGTGAAAACACAGATCACACTGATCCTTACGTGGATGAAAGATATCGTTAAATTTTTTCATCTCCGCAATGAAAACATCTTTACCAGTAGGTTGTAGAACTTCTTGTTTGTAGAGTTCATAAACTTCAGAGTAAGATCTGAATAGTGGCTCTAGGTACAATTTACTGGTGGTGACTCTACAGTAATGGGACGGAAGTTTAGGTAATTTTTGAAGAACTCTCTGATTTGTTGACGCTTATTCTCATTTACTATTTTAGCTTTTCTAGGAAATTTTTCTGTCATTTCAGGTATGCCAGCATCACTTCTCTTCACCCAGTTATTTACTGACCATTCACCCAAACCAAGTGTTGCAAGAAATAACTTCTTGCAGACAAGGAGTAACTTTTCTTCGACTTTCAAATGATACGAGAAGCTCGTTTGCCTTCTCGAGTTTCCTTGAGTCGTTTTCTGCTTTGTCTGAGATTTATTTACCATCGCAACAACATACGTCTTACGTTGTTTTCAGTCCATTTCGGCCCAGAATTGTTTAAAGAGGAGATTCCTTTCTTCCTCTGTTATTAAAGAGCATTGTCTCTTACTTTCAGACTGTGTACACAACTTAGAATGACATCTACTGCCCATTTGTCGTGGTATCCTCTCAACTAAGCTCTTCCCACCAATTACTTCTTTCTTATAACTTTGGTAGGTCTGTCCTTTCATCTTTATCAGTTTAGTCTTATTTACTTGCCACGTCACAGGATCAGCAGACCATTTTTTACCATGTCTCCTAAACTGATTTAAAGGATGAGATTCAGCTTTACTCTTCAAAAATTCTTGTTAATGGTAAGTCATCTGACGACGTGTTCGATACATTAGAATGTTCTCACAATTATTTCAGATTCTGGCTCTATTGGAATATTTACTACTTCCCTCGATACGTCTTCTACAATCATTTCACATTTTTGTTCATCTGAAATACTATGAACCGTTTCAAAATGTTTCATGTCATGTTGTTCTAAAGCAGTATCTTGCAGAGTTTCCAAATTTATGAAGTCTTGATTCTCTCTTGTAGAATCACACATTATTCGGCTTGCCTCAATAATGAATGGTTGTTTGGTATTGTTACCGCTCTTGTACATTATTTTTCCTTCAAGTGCCATCTGACTTATCTGATCACGCCTTGAAGACATTATCTGAAATGCAAAGAAATTTTGAACAATTGATGTCTACTGATTCTAACATTATAATATAAAAACCTTTGTTTCTCGAAATTATTAGTCGAAAATTAAAGCTAAAACCACATATCTAGTGAATTTACTACTTTCTGTAAGAAGAACAGCTCAGACTTGTATAAAATACATTGACTACGATTATAATTATATAACCTAACTGAATTGACTCATGACGATAAATGCCAATAAAATCTTCCAATATGCAATACTGTAATTACTTCAGTAAATAACTTACCTACCTTTGTTGAAAATAAAGCTCAGCCACTAAAACTACACAATACACACAGATTATCTTCAAAATATTATGGTGCTGATTGTAGTAACTTGTTCATACCTGAACCTATTGTAAGATACAAGGTTTTGACATTTTAACTATTGATACGAGGGTTTTAAATTATGCAGTACGGTTGCGTATTGATTGGATATTACGATACGACTTCATCGAGAGAAGAGTCTAGAGTTAGAAGAGAACTGACATTTTTAAACGCAATAAGACCGATTCCTCGTTATAAACGTCCCACAACAACCAACCGAAAAAGGCAGAAAGCATCAGTTTTAACATACACTCCAAATAAAGAATAATTCGAACAAAAGGAGCAAGAAAAGTTACGCAAGGTTAATAGTAAGAGAGTGAAGAAGCGTGTGACAGGATTGTCTTGTGCTAGACAACAAAATTCAAAGAATAATGAAGAAGCTGTATTCTACCTAGGATGTTCCGACCTGTACACAGATCCTCCGTCGGAGGATCGGATAATGTGTGAACTATGCAGTTCATTGTGGCATGAATCATGTACAGCATATGAGGGACTGGGCTATTTTAAGTGTGATATACGCCTTTACCTAAGTTTTTGTTATTTTGCCCCACTAGGGTTGCCATCTCGCCCCGCAGGTGTGGTAAGTTGACGAAAATGACAGGAATGACTTTTTATTTTTTTTGCCAAAGATAACTTTCGTTTTGATATGTTTGATATTTTTACAGTTTGTAGCAATACATGAATCTAGGAATAAAAAGGCTTGGAAAAAGTTGGGGAATTAAAAGCCGGGGTATAAAAAGCCGCGGAAAAAGCCCCCAGAAAAAAACCTGGCGAAAAAGCCGCGGGAAAGAAAGCCCGGAAAAAGCCTCGGAAAAAAACCTGGTTATAAAGAAGCTGCCGAAAAAGCCGTGATATAAAAGCTGGTGTGGAAAAAGCTGCGGTAAAAAAATCTACGAAAAAAGAAAACCGGTGAATGAATCATTTTACCGTTCTTACCTTATTTTTATATTTTCTTGTGCCATTAAACTATGAAGTATTTTAGAAAGATTAGTGATTGTAAATACAAATTTATTACAATAGACAACATAATTTTTCTATGTAACTAGTAATTCTAGTCATATTTTATAATTCGACACAATATACTTTTCATAGAATAAGGATTTGTGCTCTTTACGGACTCTCTTTGTCTTCACTGGAAGAAGATTAGGTTTAAGATGAATTGCATTTCATTTAAAAAACTACTTGCTAAAGTAAAATATTTTATTTTGTATGACGAAAAGTCAATTTCAAATGTGAACAAAACAAAAAATCTTTTGACCCAAAGTACGGATTAACGCATTGAGTTTATAAAATATCGGTTACGGTTCACCATCATTAATTAATACACCGAAGAATTCCTTATTGTTGTGCAATCTGGAGGCCATACTATAATCTTCGTAATGATAATCTTGAGAAACTACAGCGAAAGTTTTTTAACACAACTGATCACTTGATGCGCTATTTTTCCTCCGGGTTTTTTTCGGATTTTTCCGTCAGCTGTTTTTCCGTGAACTTTTTCCGCGGTTTTTTTCCGGCGGGTTTTTTCCGCGGCCTTTTTTCGCGGCTTTTTATTCCCCGCTTTTATTCCGCCAACAAGCACACATATCTACCTAAAAAAATATAATAGTTTTAGTTCTTTAGATCCTTGAATTTATTTCAAATTAAGTGACATTGCTTAGGCTAGCCAACTTGCCCCACCTTCCCCTTTTTGAAGTAATCAACTAATGAAGTATACTAAAAGTTAAAAATTTTAATATGCATCTAATGAAGCATATAAAAGTTCTAATAGCCGTTAGGTGTAATCAAAAATCAATAAAAAACGCTCATGCAAAAGTAATTGTTTTAATTAATACTTGAAAAACCAAGACCTGAAATTAAAACTGTCGATTACTAACTTACTTTTATTGAATAAATTGACAACGTTTTTTATTTTCAATTTGTTTTAAATATTCATGCCTTGAATATTATTTCTAGTTAAAATCGAAGATATTCAGTTTTCGGGCGAAAAGTTTTTCTTTTGTAAACGCATCGAAACTGTTAAATTGAAGTGTAATAATAGTTCTTTTCAAGATTGTTATCCGGGCTTTGAATACCACTTGGTGTCGTATAACTAAGTGTGTTTGCAAAACTGCAAATATGAGTCTGTGTTTTTTAATAAAAATAAATATGTACAAAATCTTGTTCATGACTAGGAAGTAGTAACGGACGTCTATTCGCTTAGGCGCCGTCGTGCCTGGCTCCGTTGTACATATTGGCGCCGTGCTTACTGCCTTATATTGATTTCCACAACCCTTACTAACACAGGGTCTTTCAGTTATGCCAGCGTTTACATGCCGCATTTTGCTTTACGTAATATTTCTCTCTCACTTCGAGTAGAATTGTCTAGAGAGTAATCAAGAAGTTGATTGAAGCAAAGAGGGTCGAAGTTCAAATTATAATCTTCCTCTATTTAAAAATGTTAAATATATTTGTGATCTAAGCCCATTAAAATAGGTAATAAAAGTTTCTAAATCTCAGAAGAAGTTGTAACTAATGCATAAAATCACAAGTATGCTTAGAATAACTTTAGGGATCACAAACCCGTGTATGGGGACGTCAAAAGGACGCTTTACTTTTATTGAATTGGCAGACATACTCAGACATTCTTAAAGATCCTCAGACACCACCTCTTGAATATTAAATTTATTACAAAAAGACAATGGTCCGAATCGATTAAAAAATCTAAATTAATTATTTTGCTTTTTAATTACGGCTCTCGAACCATTGAAATTCGGCAGTTTCATTAAATTGATTGTATTAATAAAGTCCAGAATTTATTCACTCACTAACGCGAGCTTTTTTCCAATTTAAACTTATTTTATATTCTCTTTGATGTTTTCACGCATTTACATGTTTATTTAGAAACCCATTTAAATTTTACGAAAAAATTTACATATTCACTTTTGATACGTAACATTTGAAATGGATATCGTTGCCTTCGAAAATATAATATTAAAGTTATGAATTATGAAGCCAAATTTATTGGGTAAACGTGTAAATTGAGCAATAAAAAATATAAAGAACACTTTAATTCAATAAAACCTCTACTATGTAACAACATCCATATATCAAGAAGAGTTATATCATAAATACAATGGTTCAGACAAATAGCATGAGTACCTATAAAATATAAAAGTTGCCTTTAGTCGAAAATGATTAATTCTGTTTTCAGTTTGTTAGGACGTTAAGTAAATAATAAGCACGTGAAAATTTGGAGAGTCTCTAAGTATTTATTTTGAAACAGTGAATAAAGATGGTTATATTGATTCTTGTAATACATTCATTATTTAGTTTCAATTGTGTATTCTTATATAACGATCTATTTGCTTAATGACTACCGATGGCCTATTAAACAATGTACAATTTGATGATGACGTAGTATTTAACTTTGATTATTTATCTCTTTAAAACGAATAAAATATTAGTGGTTACTTGCAGGGGCGGCTTAAGGTAAAATTTTCAGCCGGGCGAAACGGTAATTTGGCGCCCACGTTTCCCTTAAAAACAAAAATCACTAAGGTGAACAATAATTAGAAAAAAAAACAATGAAATCATAACATTTTATTAGCGTACACTAGCACAAATAACAACACATCGTAAAATTATTATCTACAATTATCGGCAAAATCTTTAATACATGTGTCAACATTTATTTCGTGTAATAGTTCATGTTCTATTGACATCATGGCTAATCCGATCAGTCGTTCTTGCGAAATCGGTAGTTCTTGATCAATTTTAGTTTCGAAAATGTTGTTTCTACTGATGCAACACTAACCGGAAGTGTGAGTGCAATTCCCAGAGCTACGAAAACATTGGGAAAGTTATCACTCAGGTTATTGGTTGTAATGTAAGATAAGATTTCTCTTAGTCCACTCCTATTAGCTTCAGGCAATAAAGAAAAGAGCACCAACAATTCTTGGTAAAGTTGGCAACCTTCTACGAGGCGGGTTCATAAACTAAGGGCCGTTTGCTTACATTTAAATATTGGTGCTTCGGAGCACATTTTTACTACTGCAACGCCATCTACTGACTCATTGCGAAGCTACAGCATCATTTGTTTTGGTTCTGAAGTCATATTGTTGTCCGTGAATGCCTGGTTTATGGACCTACAGTTATGAACAAAGGTAAGGTGAGACAATGGTGCCGTGATTTTAAAAATCGCCGAACAAATGTCTATGACAAAGAGCGGAGTAGCAGGCCCAGATCCAGACCGATGAAATCGTTTCACAAGTGGACCAAACACTGCGATCTGATCGTCGATTAACGATTAGTGGCCTAGCTGAAACATTTCCTCAACTTGGACGCACTACTGTTTGCAATATTGTCACGGAAAATCTCGCATACCACAAATTGTGTGCAAGGTAAGTACCAAAAATGCTCACCGACCACCACAAAGAGCAAAGAATGTCTAGTGGACGAAAGTTTTTGGCCCGTTATTAACAAGATGGAGATGATTTGTTTTCTCGCATTGTTACGGGAAACAAAACGTGGGTATCCTACAGCAACCCAGAAAAAAACAGCAAGTCGAAAATTGATGGCTACAGTTTTTTGGGACAAAGACGATGTTCTTTTGGTTGATTTCATGGAACATAGAACAACAATTACAGCTGACGTGTCCTGCGAACAAATTGAGACGTGCGATCCAAAACAAACGCCGCGGGAAACTGTCATCTGGCATAATCCTCCTACACGATAACGCGCCTCCTCACACTGCTGCCAAAAGCAAGGAGAAAATTTAAGATTTTTGTTGGGAACTTTTTGATCACCCACCGTATAGTTCCGACCTTGCACCTAGCGACTACTTCCTCTTTTTGCATTTTAAACAGTGGCTCAGTAGACAACGTTTTGCAACCGAAGAGGGGCTAAAAAATGCCGTTGTCAACTGGTTCAACTCTCAGGCGGCAAGCTTCTATGCATAGGGGTTAAAGAAACTGGTGCGGCGGCACGAAAAATGCTTAGAAGTGAACGGCGATTATGTAGAGAAGTAAAGTAAGTTTGTACCTAACTAAATATGACAATAAAACTTGTTTCTTATGAGTATATTTTTTTGTGTGACCAAACGGCCCTTCGTTTATGAATTCGCCTCGTATGTCAAAGTGGTCTTTGTTAGTGCTAATTGTAAATTAGAGCAATGTTTTGACAAGGTATTTTTATTTTCAGATTCTATGTCATCATACATGAATCCAAAAATATTATTGTGACTGTTAAGTTGGGAAAAACGTTCTTCCAATAAAGTGATGGCTCAGTCTAGTACGTAAAAATAGAAACTACTTCTATAAGCCATTTTTGGGTATGAAATTGGTTTATCTTCGGATTCGTAGTCAAACTGACGTTTGCTGTCTCTGCGTCTTATCACGAACTCAGTTTGAAAAGTCGATTCAACTTCCAAATTCTCTGCAATTACTTTTGCGCCAACCAACACCTCTTCGAAACCTTTATCGCTTCGAATTTCCTTAAAATGACACTCATCTGAGTTGCTGTTGCTATATGTGTGTTGGGTGATAATATTTACCCTGAAGAGTATTTTGTACCAAATGATTAAGCAACATACAAACTTGAAGTTTTTTATTTTACGAGCCATTCCAAGAGCAGCGTTCTTTCCATTTGCATCAGTTCTAGAGTCTTTTGATATATCAAGTAATGCATCGTATATTTCTCCAGCCTGATAACGAAAAGGTTTTACTGCGTCAATACGACTTTCCCATCTGGTGCCACTTAAAGGTTTCAAGGTCAACGATGGAACATGTGCTTTCAATACAGACCATCTATAAGTAGATGCAGAGAAGAAGTTATATACTTCTTGTAAAATACTGTCGATTACTTCTACTTATACAACTTATTATTATTTGCACCTACCTGAGACGAATTAGATACCAATGATGACGTGTTTGTCGAGGTATGAGGGACGGCACTTCCACTAAACATGAACTTTTTTATTGCACGCGCTTGTTTTTCTACTTCAGCAGCTTTTTGTGACTTTCGTTTTCGATAAAATGAACCTCAATGCTTTTTATGTCAGACATATTTGCCACAAACGATCAAAAAATCGCGTGTTGATAAAAAAATAAAAAACACAATTCCTATAGCCTGAAGGGTGCGAAGTAGTGCGAACAATACTGAAGACTGATGGACTGAAGACTAACATTGTAATAACTAATAACGCACGCGCACTTGCGCAGCGAGAGCAGACGAGCCTATTCTCAATGCGTAGGGGAGGAGGGTAGTGAAGTAAGCTCGTTTCGCTGTAATGATGTTAGGCATAAATTATAATAGAAATCTGGGTTTGGTATATCTTCTGATGACAATTTCCATTCATTTTTAATTTGTTTTAACTCGTATGGCATCGTAAACAGCAAAAATGTGGTTTTCGCCGCCGATTTGGTGTCCCTGTGTAATGATTTGTACGAGATTCTTTGGGGTGGTGTAATGCTTCCTAAGCTATTTATGAGTATAACGAGCTTTTTATAGTCATTTTAGGTTTATTTTCAGGTGGTTTCCCTTCACCTGATTGTCCCAGTTCTTACAAGAAGGGTACTTACCTGGACTAGCCACGGCACCGAATTTTGAAGAGTCCTCCAGCTGGGGTCGACGCTCAAAAAGGGGATGTTCTTATCTTTGTGGAATTTGCCCTTTTAGGTGTTCTGCATCCTTCCGTAGTTGAATCGCTCGTTTCCTCCGTGTACTTACTAAGTTTGATCACATATAGCTTTGTCAACGGTGAGTAATCTGGGAGGTCATCTTGTCCATCGTTTAGCTGGAATGTCATCTTTAGCTGTTTTGAAAATCTGGAAGTTTTTTGTAAGCCCAACTTCAATCAGCATTTTTGATTGGAAATTCTGAAGTATGGACATTTTAACCGCGTGGTGGCTTTCCAGAGGGCGTAGTCAGTTTTGTTGCCATTAGCGAATTTCTTCACGTATTTATTACCAATTGCTTTATTTCTAATACGTTGTACTTCACCTTCTAATTGCTGAGTAGTATTTTTCAAAGCTGTCCTTTCTAGGGACACTCTAGATCAATCTTATATTAATCTGATTTGTGATATCCGTTGCTCTTTGCTCTAGGTTTGATCTCAGAAGCTGTTTGCTTAATATTTTCGACGACCAGTACTGATTCATATCTCGTTGCTCCCCGGTTCTTAGCAGAACTGATAGAACAATAGGATTTTCAAGAGTAATTTTGAAACTGTGTGCCACTCAGTGACCTTATTTACCAGTTTTATCTGAATGACCCTATCACTTATAAGTAGTATTAGAGAATGATCCGAATTTATCTCCCATGCGTCTTGTACTTCACTAAAATATTTCTGATAACTAAGAAGTTATGAGGTCTGGAATTTTGTTCAGGCTAATGGATCAGTAAGTTGAATTACCAGTTGATAGTGTATCACGAATCAGTCTAGCTCTTTAGTGCTTGTGATTTGCATTAAAGTCTCCCCCAATATGCACTTTCATTCTTGACTGTCCAAGAAGTGTTCCTTTTTTAGATGGGCAATAAATGCTCTACACGTTTTAGTTCTGATATTAACAGAAGTGGCCAGTACTCTTGTTAGTTGGTAACCGATTGTGCACCGTTTGGTGTTTTTCACATCACATGGTCAAAGGATCAAAAAAAAACCTTGCCTTTTTGGGTTGGTGTCTTTGTAATATTCAGTTCAAGAAAACTACCGTCTGATAATGAGTAATATATTTTTTTATTTGAAATTAACATCTGCAACTTGTTTGACAAAATAGTGAACATTAATTTAAAAATAATTAAAATGGTTTATTTATAGACACTTTATAGGAGTTAAACTATTTAAAGAATAAGAGATGTCTAATATCCAATAAAATCGTATAAAACGGTAAAATTAATAATAATGATATTATTTCCAGATACTCTTCAATCACTCATCTATTCTTAAACTCGTCGTTACGTAGCTTGTTTCAGAATGTAAAATGCTTGCTTGAATATGTATTTTCTTTTTTTTTAAACCATTGTTTTCATCGTTGACATCTCAAATTGACGACATTGAGAACACAATTTGGTAGATCAGTTTTCATCAATATTCGGCTAAGATCTACTCAACACCTAGAAACTGCAGTATTCGAAGCGTCCCATTATCAACTTTCATTGTTAATCCAGGACTTACCTTAAGTTCACCTTAAGATTGGTTTATAAATGCGGTTTTAAGTAATAAACCTTAATTAAAAATCATTAAAAAATAAAATATTATCTACGGTGTTTTTCGTTGAATCTCACTTATGCGAAACTGAGAACGAAACACTTGTGCGATGGTTTATGCTGAGAGGTTTGATGACACCTGATTATTAAAAACGACGTGTTCTGCATTTATAGTTTTAGGTTTCAAATTCCGTTCGTAGAATCTTTAGGAAAACTAAGATGGAATTTTCAAAAAGCTAATTGGATACACTATAGAATATCTCAATCTTGATTCTATTCTTAGATGGATTACCATACGAATAAATAAATAAATAAATATATAGTTTTAGGTTAATATAGATTATATAGGGTGGCCAACTAAGCGTGAACCTCTTTGAAACTATTCATCTTACAATTTTTGACATAAATATTTTTAGTAAAATTGACGACGAAATATTGCTGGAAATGATTTTTAAAAATGGTTAATTTTCTCCTAGAATGTCATTTTGAGATGACCATTTTAAAACTCATCTAATTTTGCATCTTTTAAACCTTCAGCACTTTTTGTATATACAGGGTGTTTCATTAATCAGTACAGAAAATGAAACTGGAGATTCCTTGCAAAATTTAAAGGGGGGTTTAACATAAAAAAATTTCCTTAAAGCCTCCCTGAAGAGTTAGACAATCTGTAGCAATGCTAGGTAGCGTTAACGGAAATTTGTTCAAAAGAATAAGAGCCTGTATTCAAGAAAATGGTGCCCATTTTGAACACTCTCTGAAATAATATTGTTAATTTAAATTAAAAATGATAGTTAATAATAATATTGTTATTTATGTCAAACTTGCATACGCAACTTATTAATTAAAAATTCTGCAAGTTCGCTTAATTTATTTTTTGGTGAAAAAGTATTGAGTTTACGTGAAATTTTAAGAGACAAAAAGTTTTTAATTGAATTGGCCTCAAAATCTGAATTTTAAAAAAAAAAATGTAGTTAAAAAGTTCTGGTAAAAAACTCTAAGGGGTAGTAAGACTCACCCCTTGCAGAGAACAAGGGTGAATAAAATTATGAAATTATGGAGGCTTCTTGGTAGTAGTATTTGAATGTTTAGATTTCTTTTTTATTTCAAGTCATTTCAGAAAAAAATCGATTAATGTGAATTTTTACACATCTTTAAGGGGCTGTAACTCTTCAGGGGAGGCTTTAAGGAAATTTTTTTTTATGTTAAACCCCCCTTTAAATTTTGCAAGGAATCTCCAGTTTCATTTTCTGTACTGATTAATGAAACACCCTGTATAATAGTAAGGATGGGGGAAGCTGGTAAATAATACAACCTTCAAGTAACTCCAACTTCAAACTCTTAGTCCGAATTTGCTGAACTGTTCGAAAGAGATTTTGTTCTCAATTTAAACCACATTTTGAATGGTGAGCGTTGGTTTTTCGTAGTTAGAACTACGTTAGGTAGCATATTTTCGGGTTATATTCTTTTTTTGGATTTTTTTGAAAAATTTGAATGCATAGGTATACGATTTGTAATTCTATTGAAAAGAGCACAAAAAAATGCTATCCTCCAATAATTTTTATCTGTTGGATAACTTTGATATCTTTATCCGTTTTTGAATTATATTCAAGAAACTAAAATGGTGTTAGGATTCTTAATATTTGCCATAAAAATATGAACAAATATATTCAAATTTTGTGTCATTCTCATAATTTTGGTCCTGAGAAAACCGATTTAATAAAAACTAATAAAAATATAAAAATAAAATATAAACATAAATAAATGAAGGCAACAACAATTACATATTATTGTAGTTTTTTCTGACAATGTTGTTTACATACAAAGAATTTCCGAACATTTTTGTCATTTGCCCTTGATAGATTCCTCTGGTTCTGTGTCTGCCAAAACCATCGATATTGCATTCTGCACATGTTCTTGTAATCCTTGAAGTGGACGTTTTTTGATATGTGAGATTACTAATTCAAACCCAAGTTTTTGCAAAAATAATCTCCTTTGAAATGTTTTCCCTTTTTCAAAATTTTCAAGTTTCGTAGTATATAGAATAAATGCGTTCATGGCAGCAATATTAAGAAAATTAAAAAAATAGCACAAGAACGCAGCAATTTGTATTTCTTCTGCATGAGTATTCATTCATCATTTTATCGACGCTGTCCACAGCTCCTTTACAGTTATTATAGTCTAAGATAACTTGCGGTTTGTAACTGGTGTCTTCTTCGGACAATTCCAAATCTTGGTGTTGTGTTGAAAGTAGCATAACGCTTCAATATTTTTTAGATACGTAAGATACTAAAATTGTGTCTTCTTCATATAGGTTTTCGCTTGAGTATTCTGCTCGATTTCTTTTTGGCAAAAACTCAAAAACCAAATTCAGAACTACCCGCTTCCTTCAAAATGCAATTTATACTCGTGTACAAAACGATAAAATTATGTTTTACCTTGCTCCTATTCTAAAGCATTGTCTACCATTCCAGCAGTATCTGTTACTAACATCGCACAAAGCCCAGATTTTAATTCCATATTTATCAGGCTTCGACTTCACGTACACTCGGAAGGGAAATTTTTCAACATCAAGTTCATCAACACATACTTCAACAGTTATAAGATTTTTTGCAATTTGCAGCGAGAATATCGTGTGTGTTACGAATAGCTGCTAATTTATCTGTTGCCCGTCGTTCTTCTCGGATGTCCATATCGTCAAATCGAATGTATTTCAAAAGGTCTCTCATTCGATTACGAGACATTACAGCACAAAAAATCGGTGTATGGGAGACATGTATTTCGTACTCCACAACTCCAAAATTGGTTCTTGACTTGCTTTCAAACCACCAGCTAGAAGTAGCAATCTAAAAATGCATGTAACTCATCCGCATCTACTGGCTTCCACGTATGCCTACAATTATTCTATCTCGAATGTTTGTTTCTCTAAGTATTATAAGTAAAATGTGTCTTACGACATCTCGTGTTAACATGGACACGTGTAAATAGTATAAACTAAGTATTATGTCCATAATGTCTTCCGAGATAAATAGATGAAAGGATGTTCATTGAATTTTGTTAATCTTGAGAGTGTTTTTAGAATATTCCGTTGACTTCGTCTTCTTACATGAGGTTTATCTTTTTTTCATATAGAACGATCTTTACCGACCAGTATATTTTCAATCAGGTTTACATCAGGTACAATTACTTCTTTATATTCGGCATCACTATCTTCAGAAAAAAATCATCTTCAGTTTCATTCGGTAAATCTATATTGCTGGCTATTTCTTCCAATTCACGCCGAGATAAATATTTTCTAGACATAATTAAACAATAACTATTTCCAATTAAATGTAATAACACACATCAGAGACACTTTTCAACTGATTCGAACAAGCTCACTGGAGGTAATGACTAAATACGGAATGGTAGTAATCATGATTCAGACATTGAAACAAGCACAGATGACAAATGTAGACAAAATATTAGAATTAAATTTTAGAACGTCGGTTACCAAGTTGGGTCAAATATGACTCCAACGACAATATTTTTTAACATTGCAAAACAAATAATAATTGAAAAATTCTTTTATATTATTAAACATTGTTGAAAATACTCAGCTAAAAAATATTGACCTCATTCAACAAAACTGAAGTGTTTATTTAAAATTGATAGTGTTATGGTCAGGGGTAGTCGAGCAATTAGGCCACTGTTAACACTTTATTAACATAAATGAGCTTACATGATATATAAGTTATCCTGTTAATATATTATTGGGTTACACTGGTTAAACACACGTCTTAAATTCATCACGGCCCAACGGGAGGTAACGTTCGTTCACTCCCTACCCTACTAGATACATACATCACAGATATATATTTTTGAAATTTCGGTTAAATTGATTGTTGAGAATCGAAAGCATATTTTGGTGAAACCTGTGTGAAACTATTTTGATTTTGTAAACTGTATTTAGTTATAGGTTGTATTAGATTGTAAATTTGATACTTGTTTGTTAATGAATGTTTTATATTTATATTTTATGTTTATTATTTGTTTTATAAAATAAAGTAGTCATTTCTGACACTAACCTCTTTCTACAATCACTCTCTACGTCTAAAATACTTGTCAAAATGAAAGATGTGACCGGTTTTCTGTGTGATGGGAAGATACAGCCATTTATTTTTTTGGTTTTTACAATAATATTTGTGACTTGTCATTCTTCTTTGAGTTTTTGTTTTGTTTGCGCTATGTTACATTTGTTGCAATTAATATAATCTAATTTGTACACTACATTTTACACATCTATAGTTAGTTTGTAGTTAAGTGTTGAACATGTTACACATTAGACATTAGAATAGTGTGTTCTAATATATAGTTTAGTTAGACGCCAGAGATAGAGATACATGGAGGAAACTTGAAAAAGCCTTTATTCAAATTAATGTATTTAAATGGTTTTCCTAAACCTTGAAGCAAAAGCATTGCCAAGACGAACCAATCTACAATTGCACACGGTTTCAGGAGCTTTTGTTTGGTTAGGACAGATTTCCACTCAAGACCAATAGATTCAATCATGACCATCTCATCAGTAGTCTCGTTTTAGCTATTCGATGAACTTGACTGAATTTCATCAATACTGTGAATCTCATATCATGATCGCCGTATTTGTTACTTATTACAAAAATTACGCAACTTTTGTAAAAACGAGTGTATGTATCATATTACAAAAAAAATGTTGTAGTTATTTAAGGTTGCATTTGCGTATGCTGGTTACATAATAATCGTATATAAGACATATCTGACACCAATTTAAATCTAGCATAGTAACGGCTGGTTTATAGTGTTTTTTCTACTGTCACAACTTCAGACTCCACTAACTCTGCTGAAGGCTTAATCTAGCCTATTCTCAGTGTTATGCAACAATAGTAATCACAAAAGTAATCTGATTTTTTATTTGCATTTTTTTTTATTTATTACAGATTTGATTGTATTTTATTCTTAAGCGCGTTTCACATCTATCATTGTTCAAATCAAACGTCAAATTCTTGCTCCAGGCAAATTTATGTGATCAAATAAGTTAGACAATGGCGATGTTTCACACTGGTCTTACCTGGTTTTTTTATTTGGTCATTGCTTTTCTATGATCAAATGTGTGTCAAAACAAGTGATGGTGTTTCACTACCAAATTTATTTCACAGAAAATTTGAAGAATGTTTGATAAATATGAAACGGCCTTTAGAAGTAACAAAATCATCAAAGGAGTAAATAAATAAAACCACATGAAATTTCTCGAGTTACCTAGGAAGAAGATATAGTACCAACACTATTATGTTAAGGACAACTAAATTATTGCTTAAGCAACGTTGACATGTGGAATTCTAGCAGGAAAAGATACATTTTTATGTATGGGTCCAATAGACTCAACTTATGTATAGATGCGGTAAGACAGGAAATGTACTCATATACTTTTTCTAAAAATTCTACCAATTATTTATGCACCAGGAGCCTCACTAAACAGTAGATCAAGTTTTTACCGTAAAGTTTTTGAGGGTCCCGGAGACTCGCCTTAAGCAAAGGTAGGGTTAAAATAATAAAAAGTAAGGATTGCTATTTAAAATAAAGAAATTGCTAATGTTTTGTGAAATATAACTTGAAGTCTACTACTAATAGAAAAAAACCAAATTTACGTGGCCCTCATGTTACTAAATCAAAACCTTTTTTTTTTCTACTATCATTAGAAATTATTTAAAAGCTCCAATAAAATGCTGCTCTTGTCTGTGGAAATTGTCAAACTTGCATTCCCGTTATAGTTTCTAATAATTTATCCTTTCGATTCGAATCAGACTATCATTATATGGGGATAGTCGAGGATCACGTTTAGCTGTGAAGGTCGGTGAAGGCGATTTTGTAAGCAGTACTTTTTAATTTAAGATTGTAACGGTTGCAGTTCACAAATAAATAATAGATAAAATTTAAATGGGCAACTCTAGCGATGCAATCTAGAAAAGAAAGAACACAAGAATATTGGGCACGAAGTAGCGTACTAAATGCTTGGACGATCCCGAATTTATAAACGTTACTACAGCAGTATCCGGCTAAGATGGTGAGATGGGGAAGGTCCTTCGGAGAACTAAAAGAAATAACTGCTGAGTAACGTGGCGCCACCTGCTGGGTAACGGAGAGAAATAAACCAATCAGCTCAGGAATTAAATTGGTTTTACTTAAAATCTAACACGCTACAACAAATGCAAATTTAAGAAAGAGACAAAAGACACATAAATGTAACACATACTATTTACAATATTGGGAGTATTTAGTAGGAACGATAAAGTCTGTCGCATAGAAATTGCGTGCATTATCAATAACCAATTACTCGTAGTACCCGATCAAATCTGAATTAGTTCAGTTACGTTTCTCGTTTATTAATCCCAAAATATAGATATCGTACCAATTTATGGTTGGTGAATAAGAAACTTGACGTACACTCGTCACGTACACGCGGTGGCTTAAAACTACTAACACACGTTTCAAATATAGAATGTTGCTTCTGCCAATCCAAAAGGCCTTTTGATTCAGCGTACCCCTCGAAACTCTGAAGGAGTTCGTGCCAACAACAACTAGCGTGAGAGTAGTGACGCTACCCCGAATTACAAATTGTCTTAAATACTAAAGATATAACCGCTTGATGTCGCGTGTACTTAAGTTTCGAACGCATGCATAATATGAATTGGTTCCTCAAAAGGATAACTTATCTGTTTATGGTTGTATGTAATGCTGAGAAGGACGGTCCTTGCTAACGACACGGCTACTTGAAGATCAGGATGAGTTTGCTGGGAAAGAATAGAAGACCCAGTTCTAGGAGCCGAAAGTTGTCGTTGTGAAGAGCGGGCGCACCGCGTGCGAATATCCTAAACCGTTGAAGGAGATTCGGCCAGGTGTCCCCGAGGTCGGCGACAATACGAACGTAGGCACGTTTTGTGTCACAAACGGAAGTGTAATTGCTCGTTCCAGTGTCCCCAGGAATTATCCATACATTCAATTGTGAGAAGGATTTGAGGTCCAGACACGTGCTAAATCATATGTCGTAATTAGCAATTATTAAAACCGCTAAATCCACCAAAATAATAGCAAAGAAACCCACTTATGGCGTAAATTGGTCGGTATATATTTCCACACTCAATTATTGTGAAATTATCGAAGCCACATACCAGTTTTATTTTTAATTTTTAGCTTCGTACAGCACGGCCATTAGCCTAAGAGAAATGGTACGTGTTTCAAGATGTCGGCCCGCCGCTTTGATTAGAAATCCCCAAATTTCGATTCACCAATCGGAAAATTCGGTTCAAAAGCGCGGTAAATTTGATTCTTGTTGTAACGCGCAACTTGAAGATTTCGTACCGTAACAAGAGTAATATTCAGTCATTCAGAGTAATAGGTCATTGAATCACAATTAGATGTTAATTTATTCTGTAGCTCATTTATGGTTTTGCCAGTGACCATAAATCGTATCGAATTCGCCGTTAATATTATTATTTCTCGCATAATTACTCGTTTAATATACAGTTGCCCCTTTAGTATGGGTACTCTGGCTAAATAATTAACTGCAATCATAGCACTTAACTTATTAAAATTACAGTATTAAACATTTACCACGTGTTGGGTTTAATGAGTTCTTAGTCTACAACCTGTTGCAAAATGCCAAGAAATAATTGGCACTTCTTGTCTTATCATCAACGTTATAACCAACTTTATTTACATTTAGTTACGTACATTTAATGTACAGATGGCGCTGTTTATTTCATTAGTATTGTATATTGCGACGTATACTAACACAAATGAAGTCAACATTGTTCATTGTCAGTAAAACTAAAAATCTTTAAAATAAGCAATAAAAGTTTTGTATAACATAATAAAAATGAATTAGGTATTTCAAATTTCTATTACGACCTTACGTACAGAAATAATTATAAATTCAACTTAATTATTTATAAGACAAGAAAGTAAACCTTCCAATGTCCTATTATATTTCAGCTACAAAAATTATCAAATGCCACGTTACATTTCTCTATGACCGACGAATCTTTTTTAATATCAATATGGGTTGAAGCTTGTTGTCTTAAATTAAATGATGTCAATAATGCTGTCGTCCGTTTTCTTTTTTTCTCTCTAGGAACTTAAATATACTTACAAATTATATTCACTACTTTAATCATTTTAACACGACCTTCAAAGCTATCACCCATATCGGATGATTTTTGTAAAAATTATTTTTGGCAAGTAACTGAAACTATAGAATACCCGTTATTGGTGTATTTTCTAAATTTTCATTTTTATTTAGACAAACTGCTAAATTTAAAAACAGTAATTTTTCAAAATAATTGTTTACAGAAACTCTTACAATATTTTTGGTTTAAGTTACTTCTAGTTCTAAATATCTTGAAATAAATTAAATAGATATTGTAAATTATGTTTTGTGACGATAGCATCGAGAAAATTCTCGAAGTTTTTATATAGTTTTATACAAAAAATTATTATTAAATTACGGTGACAGGATAACTTATCGTAAAGATTAAAAAAGTTTATATAAAAACTAAAATAAAAAGTTTGTACTACCACACGGTATACCCAAATCAACACGTCCTTATATCAGTATGAAAGATGGGAAAGTTTGAATTGATTTTGTAAAAGTGGCTGTTGTTTTATTTTATTATTTTGCCAAAAAATTATAATGATAGAACTTAATAAATTGTCAAAAATTATAAACACAATAAATTAATACATAATTTTGTCAATAAATGCTTACGGCGGATCTCGAACGAGCTTAACACTCCCTAGAAAGTGCTTTTAAAAATTGATGAGCATTCGGAGTTTCGAAAATGGATTTTTATATAACAAAACATTTTTCAGTGTAAAAAAGAATTCGTTCTGCAATAAAAACATTTTAGTTAATATTAGCTTGATATTAGTAAAGAAAATGAATGAAAAACTAAATACCAAATTTTTATTTAAAACAAAAAAGAGTTATCTAATTAATATTATAACAGAATTAAGCTAAGATAAAAAGCTCTACTTCAAAGATGACAATACCAGCAGTTTAAAAGTGCTGAATTTTCAAAGAAAATTTTCAATTTAAATCTAAAGATAATAAAGTTAAAAGTTTTTTGGAACACATCTTTTGTAGACACCTTATGCATCACAAAAATAAAATCGTTTATTAATATTTAGTTTAAACTTGCTAATAAAAGAAATTAAATTACTATTCTTGTTATTATCAGAAAACTATTATGTTCGAACGGTATGTAATTCTGAAATTTCTTCAAATTCAACAAAATTGATCTAGAAGGAATAATTAAAATTTATAAACTTTAGGTATTGGTCAATGCATTGAATAAATCATCTTAAAACTACTAGTTTTGAACTCTTTAGACAGAAATACATAATACAGTGATTACAGAACACGAAGTAAATATCAACAATACTTTCTCACATACAATTTTGGAAGACTTCTAAGGAGTGCTCCTCCATAAAAACAGTAAACAATTATATAATGCGAACCATTTCCCTACGTCATCGCTAACACGAGTCGACACTATTTGTCGCAAAACTTTTGGTTAAAAATTACATGTATAAAAAAATCATTAATTATCACCCCATATATTGAAAAAGGTATAGTCTCGTATTATTTGTTTGAACGCATATGTTATGGGCAGGGAAGTAATTTGTGATTGCGGATGTGATTGTCAGTCTGAAGAATAAGTTTATGAATAAACAATTTCATGTTAAGAGTATTTTTCTCCAATTATTGGTATGATTAAACAGACATGGCCCAAATGGGTTTAGAAGATATTAATGTTCCCGATGGAAGAGCTGTTATGATTCCTAACATATGTACCGTCTGCATGACAAACCAAGTACTGACGTGACTTTCAATAGATCTGATGCTACTTTGAACAGTACGTGTTCGGGATTACGAGTTTCAATTGATAGATTTAGTTCAGTACGAAAGAGAACAATGAAATATGAACAAAGAAAGATTAAGGGAGCGCAGAAAGCGATGGTCTTAACTTCCAGTCCATATAAAAATGACTTGCAAGAATTGAAACAGAAGTAAACCAGGAATGAAATAAGGAGCAAAGCTAAGGCTGCAACAAAAAAATAGTGTTTTAGATTGATAAACGAACTGAAAAACTAAAAGAAGCAGAAATAGTTAAATATGTGGAAAAATACGAAATTGAAACTGATGCCAGGAAAACGTAAAGAATGTGAGAAACTAGGAAAGGCAGGACTCGGCGCATTCAGTGGAAAAAATAAGAAATTGAAAATTTCACCCGTGATAGACAATTACAATTTCATGTGCACACTATTATTATTTGAAGTTCAACTTATGAAACGAGTGAAATGAATTCATAGGCAGTGAAAACCACATTGATTTGTAAAATTAATGGGTTAAAACTTTCCACGATTCAAAAAAACTGCAATGTACAAAGACTGTTTTAGAGCGATACTCAGCAAATATTTACGATTGGATTCACTTTATACTAAGAAACTTTGCTCCATGTATAGAATTTCTGAATACGCGCCTACGAAGTAGGCCATACCACATTACATCACACGTATTTTATTCCGCTATCGTTTATATTCTCTTATTTTTCCCCTATGCGTACCTTTCCGCCCACTTTATATGACCTTCTACTGCAAGAAAAGACATTGAGCCCCTTCCGGGTAGGCAATCTCCTCTATTTTTTGGCTCTGCACGGGCAGATTTTGTAACATCGGGTCTAAAATCGTTCCTAGGAATCCCGGGGAACAATAGAGCCAAGCGGTATACTTTTATCCCAAATGCAAGGTCGAAACGCTTAGCTATTTATTTTTTCAACCTCCGATAGGCTATAAATAAAAGACAAGTTCATATAAAACAATAATTTTATTACCAAAAGATTGGTACACTTACGGTTACTTTTTGACATATTCACAGAAGAGATTGAGCCATTTGTCATATCTGTGGACAAGATTTTTTTAAATACCCTCTTCAAAGAAAGTTGCCGCCAATGAATTCAAGTAGTCCTTGACGTTGGTTTGAGGTCCTCATTGGTTTAAAAGCGCTTCCCACCAAACCACGTCTTCAGTTCAGGAAAAAGATGAAATTCACTGGGTCCTAAGTCAGGACTGTTTGGCGGATGATCAAAAATGTCCCATCCAAATTGTTCGAGAAGCCGTTGAGTTGCTCCAGCAGTGTGTGTATGGGCATTGTCATGGATCAGAACAACTCTAACGGTCAGCTTTCCTCTTCGTTTGTTCTGAATGACTCTACGCAAATGTCGTAAAGTTTCACAATAAACAGCTGCACTGATTGTGGTTCCGGGCTCCATAAACTCCACAAGTAACACACCTTGTTGGTCCCAAAACACAGTAGCCATGGTCTTTCTGTTGTTGAAGGTTTGTTTAAATTTCTTTGGTTTGTTTGGTGAATTTGAATGCATCCATTGTTGTGATTGTCGTTTTGTTTCCGGTATGTCGTATTGAATCTAGGTTTCATCCCCAGTCACGATTGATTTCAAAAATTTTCTCCTTCATCATAGTAACACTCAAGAAACTCCAAAGCTGACACCATTTGTCGAGTTTTGTAGACGTCCGTCAATATTTTTGGGACCCAACGTGTACAAAGTTTTTGTAGCCTAACCGTTCAGTAACAATAGAGTACAAAACAAACCTTGAAACTTCTGGAAATTTCGTAGTGAATCTGCGGTTTTCTTTAACCATTCTGTCAACTCGTTGAACCAGGTCATCTGAAACGACAGATTTGCGTCCTTGGCTCCCTTCATCATGCACATCATTACGGCCATCTTTAAACTTTCGACACCATTCACACCATCACTAATGAAATTTTCCCTATACAAACGACTCATTCTCCGATAGATTTCTGCAGCATTATGGCCTTCAGGCTGTAGAATCACACTTCGTAATTCACATTTGGCGGGAGCCTCAATAATGGTAGACATGTTTACGTGGCTATAGCACAATGCTGACTGACACCTGAATGTTTAACAATGGCGGAGTGTGTAGTGTGAGAGCTGCGCAGTCACCTACAGCTTTCTGCTACCCGCGTAGCGTTGCCAGGAGCGATCGTACCAAAATTAAATTTTTCATATTGAATGAATGCATTTTCGGAGATCATGTGAGACTAAAATGTATATAAATTAGGAAAAATTATGTAATTCGGTAAAATCGAAAAAAAAAATCGTTCTCTTTACCACTATAGGTGTTACATATTACAATATATACATAAATATGTATAACGTTTTGTGTGTGTTTTAATGAATTTCATTTAATCTCGCATCTTTAAATAAATATAATTATTATTACCATAACGATTCCACGATGCAGCTAGCTACATACGTCGTTGTACTGACTAGATAATGTACAAGAGCTTAAAATAGTCGAAATTGAAATAAAACTTGATATGGAAAATAAAGTAACCATTAACCTTAACATTTATATTAAAAAAATTTTGTAAAAAAAAATTAAAAAGTATTAATTATGTTAAACTGCCAATCAAAAAGAACCATTAAATGTTTTGAATAGACTTAAAGAAAGAAACTTCATGGTCGATAATTTGTAGGTTTAAAAACTTGTATACACTGTAGACGTTTATTAATGATTCGTTCTTTTTTAAATTAATTGTATGTATCCGCAAACATAGGAAACAGGACACAAAATGTAAACAAAAAGGAAAAAAAGAAATAAAAATAACTACTACCTCAGTAGTTGTAATGCGATGTAATGTTCTAGGCCTTCTAGGGGATCCCCTGGGCGTAGCACTTGTAACTATCGAAACGCGGGATTTTGGAAAAAGCGTGTGAATTTAAGCGAATGCCGTTCAAGACTGACTGCATTTAACTTAACTTTATGCATAACGCGATAGGTCGCGTGAACAACAATTAATTAATAATTACAGTTTTCCGAATAATATCATCCAGATACGTTACTACCACTGATTACTATTAGTAATATACAGAAAAAATAAGAGGACTAATAAGTTAAAAATATTTCTCAATAATAATGATTTACAAATATATATTTTTTAAGAACTATAATAATAATGAATAAACCTACAACTCACAATATTTAACAATTGTTTACATTTTTGAACAGGTTTTAACCAAAATTAAAATAAAATACAACTTTTTCTTCCTACTCATTGATATCTCACAAGGTGGCTGAACGGTATCAGTCTTGCGCGAACGAATTGTTGCAACTGTGATGTTCAATATTATAATCATAAATTTATTATACGACTGATTATGAAAATGTCAGAAATTCTGTATGATTCTCCTTTATTTGAGCGTTATTTTCAACCAGTGGTCTGAGAGACACTGCCCTGGCTTCTTGATGAGTTTGATAGGATTTGGAGTTGTCCGACAATTGATCCTTTCACGGAGTTGTTGTGCGCACAACACTGATGAAGTTATCTTGCTAATTCGTCCATTAAGTAACATTTGTAGTCATTATCCGTCGTTGGGAATAAGGAACCTGTTATAATATAATTGGCAATGAATCTGCAAGGTACCTTATTAACACTTATCTTTAATAATTAACGAAGAAACTTTCATTTCATTAATTGTTTTATGCACGGATTCAAAGACTACACGTCCATCATTCTCTACTGCCCGAGAGCGTCTCTACCCCAGTTTCACTTCACTTGATCACGTACGCACACCAATCGATATATCTTCTTAACATACAACAAACTTCTAATATCTTAATACTATACATTATATATATTTTTACATCTATACATTGCAATTATGATTTTGCACATTTGTCTCTTTTCCTAAATACGGTTCAGCATCGATCATATACTTTGTAGCCACATCACACAGCATGACGATTTTGGTACCATACTTGGCAGGTTTGTTTGGAATAAACAGCCGAAATCCGCATCTGCCTCTAATCGATAAAAGTTGCTCATCTAAAATTGTATAGCTAAACGGAGTAAATGATGAACTACCAATGCCAATCAGTTCATCCCAAATGCCACGAGTTGGAGCAAAGGGTCTAATTTCTTTACTATCAAAACGAATCCAATAAAATAAGAATCACTCGCAGCTCATAGTTGCTCGATATATATTTTCTCTAATATCTTAGAATCAAACACCGTTTCGTTAATGTTTAGTCCAATTATAGTCATTACTTCCTCCTTACATGCCTCAGAAACTGCCAAAGTCCGTTTTTCATAATTAACCGATATCACTCTAATTTGTTCATTTGTGTGAAGCACAATTGTTTCCGAAATATTGTTTTGTAAGAAAATGTAGAAAGCTGCTTTGCTATCGGATATGAAATGAATTATATTGCGAGCAGAAACTCTTGCTTTCCATTGTGGCTCTATAGTAGACCATCTATGACCGTTTCTACCTTTTATTGAGGACTTTTTAGGAATTATAATATTATTTTCCATATCAGCAATCAAAGCTAAAGTCTAATTCATCATCATCGTTTGATTTATTTGAAACATCTGACCAACAATAGATCATGTTTCCCTGATCGTCTGAATCAATCTCTTCCTTTTCAATAACATCCTCTTAATCTTTGCTCCCAGATGTTTGATGCATGTCAGAATCTTGCCCATTCACAATATTTTCCACTTAAGTTTCTAATTCGGTTTGTGCAATGGTCTTCTATCATTTCCCGACATGACTGATTACACTTAGAAATGAAAGGTTCTCTAACACTAAACCGTCGTAGAATCAGCGACAGTACAGTGTAACGCAAACACTAAGCATTCGTAAAATTAACGATGCCGACTTAAGAAATATATGGAATATTACTCGGATCGACACACACTTGCAACTGTGAGTAGCAGTACATAATGCAGGTAGTAGGCCTAGCCGTAAATTTTACGAATGATTAGTAATTCTAGGATTAAGTATTAGATAAAAAAATTAATGAAAACGGTAAACTTGTTGTTAAAGTTTCCTGTATAGATAAACGATTTTGAAATGTCACAGGTCGAAAAATTGTGTGTAGTGGGAAAGAAAGCGAACGATTAAAAAAAAGGACAAATTTTTTAAGTAGTTGAAGAGAGGAAAAAGTGTGTTTGAGTTTCGAAGTTTTAAAAGTAATACGAAGTTGATTGTCAAAAATTAATTCTAGACGATCGTTAATTTTATCAATATAATCCCATCGAAGTATAATCAGAATATAAAGTGCATTAATAAATAGAAGCCTTTGTACAAAAATAAAATGACCAATTTTGGTTCGAAGAAAAAATGTCAAGTAAGAAAACTAACGAAACCATCCACATCTGCTGACGTCACCAACACTTTCTCACAGAACATGACATCACCGAGAGCGTAAAGGTCGGTTTAACAAATTCTTTAAACTATAATATAAGCTGTAATCCCACATGTTTCATTTAGCATGCATGCTGCATATTCAACCATTTTAACATAAAATTTTCGTAGTGTTTTTGTTTTGTTTGTAAAATATTTTTGTTTGTATTGATTAAATCTGTTAATTCGTAAATTATTAGCATTTATTTCAAAAACCCAAACCTTATGCGATTTTAAGCAAACTTTGGAGAGGCTCATTGCTAAATTGATTTTTTCTTACTTTAAACAATTACAAACCACCGCAATATGAATACTAAGGTTTGGCTTGTTTAGGTTTCAGTGGTTTTCCAAAAGAAGGTCAAAATTGCTTTATTTTTTGGTTCGATACAATTTTCGTGTGATAATTCAATATCTGAAATTGATTGTAGATTTTATTCAGTCCCTATTTAGCATCTGTTTATCTTTTGGTTTTTATTAATGTTAATTTTGTAGTTTTAATATTTCTTCTTTTCATACGAACTGGCAACACCGAATTTCTTTGTAACTAGGATTGGCTGTGGTCATATCCGCGGGTACATAGTCCCGTGACGTTATTTGACTAACAATTTACATTTTTATTGTTTGTTTTTAATAACTTTCCCAATTCCTAAAAAATTGAAATTAAAAATCCTGTAACTTTTTTCCAATTTAAAAACACTATCTAATGCAATAATAAAAAGTATTGGTGGGAATAACTCATTTCTGTTTTGCACTGAATTATTATCTTTAGCAATTATTTTTGAAGACAGAAAATAATTGTCAATGTTTGTTTCTGGCGTCATATACAAGAATGTTTATTTTGAAATGTATGTTACAAATACTTACCTAACTAATTAAAATTAAAATTTCTTAATTATCTAATTGTATTTAAAATTTAAAGTTGATCCTTTTAAAAGATTAGTTTAATAATTTGTTTAAATTATTGGTTCTTCTTTGAAGAAGGGGTCGTTGGTGTCTAAAAAGTTAAACAAAATAACAAAATGAAAAATCATTTTATACTGCGAATCTGATCGTGTCATTAATTTTCACTTTCTACAAACAAAAAACAATCTTCAAATTCTTGATCCCTTTCAACCAGTTCTATCAATTTCTAAAATATTGGCCGACAATTCCAGAATACTTTTTATAACAAGCAATTGGATGAATTGCAAATATCTGAAATATTTATCTGAATCCGTTACTATAAGTTCTTGTGCAAAAGACTCGTCAAATGGTATCATAATGTGCAAATATTTGTTTTCCTTTGAAAAGTACACTAGAACTCATATACACTTAGTTTTAAAACGGTCATTGCAAATTGAACCTGCGCGTAGTATTGTTACGCCATGCCATGAAAATTCAAAAATAAATAACATGACGCAACAAGAGCCAAATAACTAACTAATCGGCGAGCGGTAGGTCTAACCAAATGTCTTATAAATAGTGATTACACTACGATCGCGTTCTTCAACGCTTTAGCATTACTTAAAATCAAAATAGAAAATACAATAGCGGTACCGCTCGATTTCACTAGTGAACGAGGATTATACCAAGTTTACTTAAAAACTAATTACAAAATTCACAAAGTTCCTGAACGAAATACGACGGTGGGTTTCGTTTATACCAAAAAAACTAATCTAGCAACGGACTGGAAATTCACCAACCCCGCTAGCGTTGTTTTGACCATTTACTTTAATCGATCTGAAAATCTCTTAATTTCGGGAACTATTGTTCCTTATTTTGATTATCAATGTAACTTTATCACACGCGTACGAATCACTTCTCAAAAGTTAACGCGAACAACAATTCGGGTAATTTCATTACTGGCGGTTGTATAATTTAACATTATTCCGCTAAGCTTTGTGCATGTTTGTACTACATGCTCCTCATCTCGAGCCTCATTATCACTACCATAAAAATACAAACTGGGAACGTGCAACCTCCTTCTTAAATATTTCTTACGTACAGAAAGACCTTACAAAAATAATACGTTACAGTTCTGAGAAAGATAATCAATCTGCAAATTTAGAATTTAACCATGGTTCGTAATCAATGTACTGTAGAGCTAGTCAAAACAAAATATCCAAATATACTTTAACAACAACATGACTCGAGCTCTTTCCTTGAAGCAAACAAAGACATTACTATTTCAGGAAAACCAAACGGCGGTATGAATTGAATAACTCCACGAAAACCCCGATAGTAACTATCGAATAAGCATTTCTTGAGAGTTTTATTGCGCGAACATTGAAGATAAGGTAATTCACAACACCACAACTGATTTAAAAAAATATCAAATGACAAAGAAGAAAGTCCAGCAAACTTGGTTCGAAAACAAATATACTTTATCAACACAAACGAAATATAATTAAAATACAGTACACTTAAAACGAACACTTCTATAAGACCAAAATTATTTACGTGTAAAAAAAAAATTTTTACCAAACAGAGGTGACAGAATGAGTGTCTTTGTTTCAACGTCAAATCTTCATTTGAATATCTTAAAGTTGGCATTATCTCCGTCCCTGATTTCATCTTTCCTGAAAGTGTACGATAAGTGGTGTGAATGAATGTAATGTAATGTTATTTAGAATATTACCTAAATAAGGGCTTTTAATTGCAAGTAATTCACTTGGTTTTCAATCTTCAAAGATTACGCCATCAGGCGAATATGCCAACCATGGAAATTTTTTACAAGTTATGAGCTCTAGTTTTTTAGTTTCCCCAGTGTTATTATTTTAACAAAATGATTCAACTGCATGAGGTTCTTGTTCCATCCCATATCTCACTTCGTTCGTCAAAATTGTTCTTGAATAAAAAAAATTTTGTAACATTTTTGTCCAGTCCATAATTTTGTAACGAATCAATGCTCAAATTTAAATTTGCTCACAAGAATTGGGATCCCTAGCAATTCTGGATGAGCTTATTTCATCTCACCGCCCTACCCTGCAAAACACTTTGGTATTTTTTTAAACAGCTCTATGCAATTAAGGTATACCTGTTTAAAGAGAATAAACAGCTTGGTAAGTCTGTCGAAGTCATTTCAAACATATTTTGCACTTCTCTTTGAGCAACAGTACGCAATCGGTGGTTTTTAAACCAAAGCAAGACGTCTTACTTAGAGGTTGTGGCAAATACTTTTCAGTTGCCTTTGTTTTTTCAACTTTCCATACACAATTCGTGGCTGTTGAGGACAATCGTTGTAGCTCCACCAATGACTTTCTGAAATAATAAAACAAACCAGCAACAAACAACAAAAACTTTACAGTAAAAAAGTATCAGATATTTGAACAATTGCACAATATAACAGTGTTGCTGTAACATGTTTGCAAGACTCCGAGTTCCCAGATTTGCAGGTGCCGATAAAGGGGGGTATTTCTATCTTGTCTCCATCTATTAACAACTGTCATTTTATTTCATGAGGATCGGTTTTGATTCCCTTTCTCAAATATTCCAATATGCAAAAATTTCCCATTTCTTATGTGTTTTACTTTTCACACCACAAATGATAATGTGTTCTGCCGCTAAAACCCCTCCGCCATTTGTAAAACAACGACTTGTCGGCGAAGCAGATAAATAATTAAAAATTGCAGACAAAGACAAATACATCTAAAACGGCGTTATGTAGTAGGTATTAGTTATAAGTGAAATTAGTTCTAACTTCAATAAAATAATGTGTGAGGTATGTGTGTGAAGGACATAAAAGCCTTACTTCACGCACTTGTATCAAAACTAACTGTTTTTCTACCCCTGTGTGGTAATTAATGTATTAGAGTTTTACAATCTGTACTCTAATGAAATTCATTATGATACAAATTTTTATTACGATACAGATTTAGAACCAATAGAATTGCGGCATTACATAATTATGAAATGTACCATGAGTAGGATATAAATTGAGAACCAATAGAAATACACCGTTGTCTATTGCACTTATCAAGTGGTGCTGTGGCTAAAAGTCGAAAATAAATTTAGCAAATTTGACAATTCGTAACTCTAGTAATAGTGCTCAATTATAAGATTAGCGTTTCTATTGAACATTGAGGGGTTGTAGAAAAATAGTGTATGCAATTCGCTTGTAATGACTAATTTCTACTAACTACTACCAGAAATACATCATCTCCTCCCGAATGTAGAACGTCGCATAGATACAAGCAGTAGATTCTATATACGTGTTAGTGTTTCTTTCAGTCACCGATAGATGGCGTTATGCGCTGGCTTTTCGGTTTTGTCATTGATTGAATATTGCGTAATAATGTTACCACACGACGGAAAAACGCAATAATTTAAAAATAGATTTTTTTAAAGTTTTTAATATTTCAGTTTGTTTGAATTAATCTTTAAGTATAAATTGAGTGTTAGGTTAGGTGTGAAAATAACAGGAAACTAAAATATTATAATAATGTAACACGTATCGCCACCTACCGGCAGCTTTGGGAAGTGCAAATATAGAATCATCTGGGCCTTATACATTCCGAGGGAAATGATGTATTTCTGCTACTACTAACTACGTTGCTCGCACCTTAATAGTAAGTATTACATGTTCATTGAAGAATATACTATTACGTGCGGTTGTAGAAAGCAATAATTTTTAAACCGTCATGAAAAATATCAAAATAAGCAGATTGAAATTCATCGCAATCTCATTATTATTTAAGTAGACAAACTAAAATAAAAATAAAACTTAGTTCATTTACGAGAAAGTCATTAAATTCTATTTTTAGTACACCCACTCTTCATCAAAAACCTTTTTTTTTTATGCGGAAAGGAAAATTTATTAAAGATTTAAACCTGCTCTTGGCCCAAAAGTTTGTTTACGTACAAAGTTATTTCATAGTTTAGGCTTAAATTCTACACAATCCAGAAAGTTTTGAATAATTTAACTAATTCATTGAAGATTATGAAGCCTAGTAGTATTAAAGTATTCATATTTGTTACCGTATTTGCAATAACAAGGTAAAGTAATGTAAATACTTGTTAAAAATTTTAATACTTCAAACTGCTTTCTTAGTACTTAGTTCTTCATAATTACGTTGACAACATAAATGTATCCATAAGATTTACTATTCTAAGATTTATGTTAATATATACTATAAAATTAAATGCAATTTTGCACCAATCAATTAAATTTCAATTATTATTCTGTTCAGTGTAGTTTACATAATTTGTTGTTAATAATGTTACGGGTTTCCTACCAAATTATGTTGTACAGCTGGTGTTGTCCACACATATTGTTTACTAGGATGGTATTAAACTAGGTAGTTGCTTAATTACAGCTCCTTGAGTAGGATCTATTAATTTAAATCTCGCGTTGTTAACATAACTGGGAAATAAGCAAAATATGTTACATGTTCTATTAGACTTACGGAAGGCTTTTATTAAATTTCATGTTTTAGGTTATGCATATGTGTTATTAATATAAAACTAAGAAGTATTTATATCATAAATGTTTGTGTTCGGTTTCTAGCCTGCTTTTTATCTATTTCTATTTTTTTTTTGTAATTAAGAATATTTTCTTTTTCTCCCCCACTTAATGTAATAGAAGTTATAAGGTGTGATCCTTCTAGGTGGCGATCGAGTATCAAAACTACCGGGCTTATTATAACATAAATGCCAACATTTTGCCCAAACTCCAATCAGGTGAACAAATAAATTTTTCCTCCAACTCCTTCATTTGAGATACGTATCGAGGTTCGAAAGGAAAGCAGGCGATTTTTATGAAGAAACTGTTACCAAAGCATCCATCCCACTTCATATTTTAAAGTTTTTTGAGGTTAAGTTCCTGATTAAAATTAATTAATTAAGAAAGCTGAAACTCTAAACCTAGTAAGAAATTTGTTGCAGATACTTCTTTACGGTTTATATTTATATGTTGCCAACATATTGCAGTGAATGTGCAAGATCATAATTGTAATGTATAGGTGTAAAAAGATATATAATGTCTAGTAGTAAGATATTAGAGGTTCTTTGTATGTTAAGAAGATATGTCGATTGGTGTGCGTATGTGATCAAGATATGTCGATTGGTGTGCGTATGTGATCAAGTGAAGTGAAAGTGGGGAGGGGTGCTCTCGGGCAGTAGAGAATGGTGGACGTGTAATTTTTGGGTCACTACCGAGAAGCGGTCGAAGGTCGCACGTATATGTCAAACATAATTTTACAAGGTTAGTTTAATTTACGATATTGAGATCGGTGTGTTAAAAATTAAACAAAATTGTAACGAATTATTAATTGCGTAAAGTCGTGCACGAAACATTATTTAAGATTATGTTCATATTTGTAAGAATTATACGTTTCAAAGGAATGGAACTCTAAACTGCAGCGTCTGTTTTAACAAACGATAAAACACCAAACAACTGCACCAAGAAACTTTACTCGGACACGTGTTTCAATAGCTAAGCTATGATCATCAGCGAACCGATACTAAAAATAAAAACAATAGAAAGCTTATATATACTATCTGCGTGTCATAATGTATAAGCTTGAATAATTCCAAAAATCCTAATGGACCGTGATCATCATAATTCATAAGCAAATTTCTGTTTTTAAAAATTTTCAACTTTCACAAGAATCAAGTTCGTTTTTATTATCTACCCTCTTAATTAATTCAATGTCGCCTACTCTATGGCCATTTTCAAGCATATGCATGGCAACACTGGACCTATCTGTGCGATGATATTTGACATGAGCTACGTGCTCTTTAAAACGAGTTTTAATAGGTCTCTTGGTTTGCTCTATATATACGTGGTTACAGTCTTATTTAAGTATTCCCGATTTATCACACATTTCTATTGGGTCTTTCGGATTGCCTAAAAGATTTTGCAAGTTGTACTAGTACTAGAGGTTACTGTTTTATAATCAAATTTTTTCAAGACCTTTTGTGTATGTGGGATAATTTGGTAATTTGATATATTTCTTATCTATTTTGCTATTACTAGTTCCTAACGTTGTAATGTTTAACTGATGTTTATGTTTTCTAATTACGTTTACACTTCTTTATTTGAGAATAATAAGTATGTTTGTAATACAAATAATTACACCTACTTAATTACCTGGACAAAATCTGATTATTGATAAGGTTCAGTAGGTATAGGTAACGTAAAACGGTATTACTTTGTTACCTTTCGAACATATTTTTACTTGTAACTCCGATATCATTTATTTTTTTACGGATATACAATTTTGTAAAAAAAATAACGTTATACAAATTTTTGTTTGTTGTCTTAATAAGAATACTTTACTGGTAAATATTTACATTAGAAAGTGGATAGGTGTTTTTTAAGGTGCTATAGATAATAAAATTCCATCCCATAAGACCCTAAAATGTGTTAAGCCTTGAATTTAGTTCAAGAAGTTTTCAAATGCCCCCATTTCTTTCTTCACAATACCGTAGTCGATGTTCAAATTCAATTATACATCTTTGAATTACTTCAAGAGGAATTGCCTCACATTCTCTTATAATTGTTTGTTGAAGTTCTGCCAAACCTCCTCTCCCTATCCAACGATTTGATTCAAAAACGCCCTTACTTGTCGACCATAGTGGGCTAAAGCGCCATCCTGCTGGAACCATACATTGTTATCTTGCCCAAAGAAGTGGTTTAAAGTGGGCACAATTTGATTTTGCAACAAATCCAAATATAACGCACTATTTAGATTGCCTTAGATAAAAAAGGGCCCAACTATTCGGTTGTTTATGATGCCAGCCCAAACGTTCAGCTTCTGTGGATGCTGAGTATGGCATTCTACCATCCAGTGTGGGTTTCCCAAAGCCCAATATCTAAAGTTGTGCTTGTTATCTTGCCCATTTAAACAAAATGTTGCTTCGTCGCTGAAGCAAATTCTGTTTGGTAAGACATCTTTGCGATCCTGCAACTTCTCAAAACTTTCACAGAATTGAAGCCGTCTGTTGTAGTCTTTGACGTCCAGTTCCAATAACACTCTGGATAACCTCAATGCTCGTATCCAAATCGGTGCCAGTTTTAGCTCTTACACTTCGTCGAATATCTTTCACACTTCTGTGTTCAAACCATCTTGCATACATTTTTTGAACGGCAGATTTTGTAATTGGTACTTCTCTTTCTGAATGATTTGCATTGAAAATGTCGCTGATAGCTAGATATTTTCTTCTTCGATCACTGTAACTCAAAATAATCAAAATTTCGAAACGATCCGTTTCAGTGAGTTCCATTTTAAAAAATGCGAAAACTGTTACGTACTTTAACACAGTAACACCGCAATGTATAATATGAAAAAAAATTCCTTAAACGCACTTTAAGTACCTATACCAACTGAACCTTATCGATAATGAGATTTTGTCCAGGTAATTCAGCAGGTGTAATTATTTGTATTACAAACATACCTACTTATTATTGCCAAATTAGAGACAAAGGTAAAGAAAACCGTTAATGAGCCTATTATGATGAATTGATTAAAAAAAGAAAACAAATTCCAAAGATTTAACCGAATTAACAATAATACATTACCTACTAGGTAATTAAACAACTTTTGCATTTCTTCAATTATCTATAGCACCTTAAAAATACCTATACACTTTCAAATGTAAATGTTTAATTACCAGTAAAGTGTTCTCATTAAAATAAAAATAAAATAATTTTTGTAAAAAATTGTATACCTATCCTTAAAAAAATAAATAAAAAAAATAAAAGATACGCCACTGCACTGCTAAGAAAGGACTAAGTATTCTATTCAACACACAAAAGCTCTTATTGGTTATTGTTTTCCCCAAACAAGTACTTACAGAGACATGTACCCGCCCACAAGCAATAATGTTGACGGTCAAACTGAACTTTTTGTATCATATTTTTAATAACATTTATCATAGTAAATAATTTTTATGTTCACCGTTGCATACAGAATTTCAGGTAGAATTTAAAAAGTCAGTCAACTAGTATGGTGCCTTTTGAAAATCAGAAGTTGATATCAATTACTCGTAATTGGAGCATCGTATCAAAATTTTATGAACAATAAAAAATGTCCGGAAGTATGTCATACATACTTCCCCAAAGTTTCATACCGCTAATCCTCGCGGTTTTCAAGATATAAGCAGGTTTCCATACTTTTGGATAACCCTGTATATAAGCTTCCTATTGTTTTTATTTTTAGTATCAGTTCGCTGATGATGATAAGTTAGCTATTGAAACACGTGTCCGAGTAAAGTTTTTTGGTGCGGTTTTTGTGTTTTCCCGTTCGTTAATTATACGTTGGATTATTTTTCTATAAATTAAATTTTTGTTGAATCATAAACCACGTTATTATTATTATTATTATTATAAGAATCCAAGCCTTTGGGATGTTGTAATTTAAAGGATCAATTAAAAAAATAATAATAATTAAAGTTTCATGTTCACATTCAATATAAAATTATTTTTTCTATTTTACCCATTTTATGTCGACATTTCGATGCTCTGATGACGTCATTTGAGTGCTTTATTGGATGTTTTTTTTACGGAACATTTTTTTTACTGCTTTTTTGTTTTTAGGGTTGGTACTAATTTATATTAAATTAAAGTGACAGATAACATACATATTAATAGTATAGATTAATGATAAACTTTAATTATTTAATTAATTTGTTTATAAATCTTAAAAAACTTATTATTAAAAAAATACCCAAATATTTGAATAGTAGGGACACGAGACACGAGGAATTTCTTCCCTATACAAAGCAAACGCAGGCGCATAAACGAAAATTTAATTTCATAACCTATACTTCTATTTACGTGGGTTTTGTAATTCAAAATATTTAATAAAATTATTATACAATATCAGGAACAAAAAACAAACGGTATTTATTTACCAGTATTATCAAATTTACAATTACAATTATTAAAATACAATATTCTGAAGCAATGGCCAGTGTAACTGTCGGGATCATTTATATTTAAAAATTTTGCGATGAGTTTTGGCATACTGCTAATAGTATTAATGCCAATTGGACTATTAATACAATAGCCATTGCGGTATGTTAAAAAAAACCTTTCTGTTTTACAATTTTCCGGCCTCAATGAATAATATTTTTTAATGAAATTGATCCAATTTTGTTCAGTGATTGCAAACAACCTTGGTGCGTTATTTTTTGTTTTCGGAATTGTAATTAGAATGTTTTCTGTATTAAATGACAAATCGTTAATTTCTTCACGACGGCAAGCACCTGCATAACCAATAATAAGACCAACCTGAAGCGAAAAGCAAATATTGAATTACATTGCTGCTAGTAATAATGAAAGAAAATCAATAGGTACCTTAACCCTTTCGGCCCTGGAGGTGGCGTTTGCCACCAACCATATTTCCGATTTTTTAAACTCCCACCAGAAGCTATATTACGCGCTATTGTCGTATAGATGGCACTAACCATTTGTATAGATTCCTACAATGCAAAAATTATCGATAAAAAAGATGTTTTCTTGTAGCTAATATTATCTTCAAACTTCGTGTCGAAACATGGAAAACAAATTGCCCGGTAAGTGCCACTTTATTTATTTATATTTCAACAATAATAGTACAAAACGTTTTATCAATTATTGCCATAAGTTGTGTAAATAATGAGGATTGTGTACAGTACATTTTTTTCTATTTTACACCACACCGATAATTTACAGTGTGGTGTAAAAATACGTACGCAATTGCCACCATCAGGTGTACACGGTGCCAAATATTCAAAGTTTGTAAAATATGTATGTATATGATTTTTTTCTCTGTACAGAAAGTGAAATATGGACGAAACCGAGTTCAAATTTCATTAGAAAATGCAGACCGAGCATTATCGGCTCTGAGGGACACTGAATCAGAAGTTGAGGACAATTCCGGCGACGAAGAAGATCTAAATGAAGATTTTGAGGAAGAGGAGTATGACGATGACGATGCAAATTCATCGTCAGATGAAGAACCAGTTGCCCCTACTGCCAGTACGTCTAAACGCAAAACCAGGAAAAATACAATATCTTGGACAAAAGAAGATTTATACCACCTGATACGACTTTCACTCCAGAAGATGATAACACCAGCAGCGCTTCAGATTCGGATTCTCCATTCGAGTATTTCATACGTTATTTTCCATTGAACATATTCACCCAATTAGCTGAATATACAAACATATATTCGGTTTTTAGCTCTGGAAAATCTGTAAACACAACCGAAAATGAAATGAGGAGACTTGTGGCACTTCATATCATTATGGGAATTATAAATTATCCTCGATTACGTCTTTATTGGGCACCACAAACCCAATTCAATTTAGTCCGCGACATTGGACTTGAAATAGATTTGAATCTCTTCGAAATAACTTACACATTACGGATGTAAACAAAGATAGGGATGAAAAAGATAAATTATGGAAGGTGAGACCTATAATAAATAGTTTCGAGAAAAGGTGTGAAGAATTACAAACAGAAGAAAATTGTTGCCTTGATGAGACTATTATACCCTTCAAAGGGCAGTTAGCGATAAAGCAGTACATCAGGGGTAAGCCCAATCCCTGGGGTGTCAAGGTTTACAACTTATGTGGCGAATCTGGTATCATATATCGATCAATTGTTTATCAGGGTAGTACGACCTTACCTGAGCAACACCAATTCTCAGTTACGACTCAGTTAGTTTTGCATCTTGCTGAACGATTACCAGGAAATCATGGATATAAACTCTATTTTGATAATTTTTTCAATTCGGTTGAAGTTCTACACGAATTGTCAAATAAAGGAATTTTAGCGGCTGGTACAGTAAGATCTAATCGTCTAGGAAAATGTAATTTTAAAACTGACAAAGAACTAAAAAATGGGCAGAGGAACATCCGAATCCAGAGTAACCAAAGAAGGGGACATCGTAGCCGTGAGATGGTTCGACAACAAAGCCGTCAATATGGCATCAAATTTTGCAGGTATAGATCCTGTAGACCAAGTAAGGCGATGGGACAAGAAACAGAGAACACACATATCTATTGAAAGGCCTGCGGTTATTCAATTATATAATAAAAGCATGGGGGGAGTCGACAAGAGCGATTTTTTAGTGGCTCTTTATCGAACATTTATTAGGTCCAAAAAATGGACCCTCCGCGTAATTTTCCATTATTTCAATGTTGCTGTGTGCAACTCCTGGCTGGAATATCGTCGAGATGCCAGGAAGGCAGATATTACAAAGCAAAAAGATTTGCTGGAATTTACGTTCGATGTGGCCGAAGCTTTAGCTTTCTCGAAGGCATTGGTAAGAACATCTAAGGTAGGAAGACCCCGCCTCGTTCAGCATCTCCAGCCGTAGCTCCTTCAGCTTCCAAAAACAGAAGCAGTGTGCACCTGTCCCTGATGTAAGGTTTGATAATCTTGGCCATTGGCCAAACCTTATTGATGGTCATGAACAGAGATGTAAATTAGAAAGCTGTACCGGAAGATCTCGCACCAAGTGTGAAAAGTGCAATGTTTTTATGTTATAATAAGAAAAATAACTGCTTCAAGCAGTACCACGTAAAATAAGGTATTTTTGGATACATTATTTTTGTTTTCTTTACCTTTCTGGACCTAGTGGTGGCAAATGCCACAGCCTCCTGGCGTGCTTACGGGTGTACCAAAAATTACAAAAAAATTATTTTGTAATGTCTATACACATCTATTCCCTAAAACAAATATAGTTTAATTTTAAAGCAAATATAAAAAAGTCAGGGCTGAAAGGGTTAATGGCTAAAAACTTGTGATCATCGGCATCTCGTAAGAAACGGTGAATATTCCCAGCTTCTAAAATTTTGGATTTCTTTGGTTGATACCCTTCAGACAATCTCTTCAAGTACGAATTAATTTATTATACTTTGAGATATCAATATTATTTTCTATATTTATGCAAGACTCTCATTTAGAGTATGTTGACCAGAGCGTAGATGAATTTTTGGTTTCATTCACGCACGCCATATATTGAATGCATTAAACTCTTTTTCGTAAACTGCTTTTGATTTTGTAGGTAACAATGCATTCATTACCTCAGCCGCTGCTTCTTCAAACTCTAGTAGGGTACAACAATCTTCCATTGCAGAAACCAAACGATCTATGTACTTTTAATATTAGTTTTTTTTCTACTTTTAATATTAATTTCAAATTTGAATCTTAAATTCAAATAATTGAAATTTAAATGTCAAATGAACGCAATAAAATTAAATTTGTGTTAAATTTTCTTTGTTTTGTAAAAGTAAAGAACACAAGATTCATAAAGCACTACAAGATTACCGCAATACTGAAAAATTTTATTTCTTTCAAACCGTTAAAAATGGGGTAAAATAGAAAATAGTATAAGAAATTCGTGGCTTATGGCATATTGTAGTGCCATAAGCCACTAATTTCTTAATGTACTATTATTTAACACAAAATGCAATCACCAAAATATGTTGAACATAAACAATTTTTGCGATTTTATTTCGTCAATTTGCAACGTTAAATGAATACACTTACAGATCTAATAATAACTCCTACACCACCATTAGGAATCTGTATGAATCCGTACTCAGAATCTCAACTCGAAATGCGACTGTAAATTTAATATGTACACAAATTTAACGATTGATCATTTAAAATCGCAGTAATCGTGTAAAAGTAATGTACACTCGGCAAATTAAATACACGGACACCTACAACATAGAATTTCGCCAACTAAACTAACAATAATGACATTCATTAATGAATTGGCAACAGTGTTGACCGTAAGGTTTATAACAAGGCGTGTCTAACAAATTGTAAAAAATCAAAAAAATTAAATTGGATTCATGCTTATCAGTAATGTCATAGTATATGGCGTTTGTGGTGTTTAATTCAATTTATTAGATACAAAAAGAAAAAAATAATTACAATATCTGTTAATTAAGAGATCGCTATGTTGATTTTTGGAACTCCTGTTCTGAGAGTTAAAAATTAATCGATATTAATTTATTTTTCACCTAATATTGTAAACAGTTTAACAACAATATATAGCAAAACACTTAATATAAGCCAAACAAATATTTTTTTATTTTATCAATTTGTAATAACAACATTTATATAGATTTCTGCCCATAAAAAACGGATATCGAGTCATCTTGCACTAACAATGCAATACAGTAATATTTTGGTAATAAATAAACATGCATTGTGTTCGTCGGTAGTAATCGTATAAAATTGTCGTCATTAGATTACAATGGCATTGAAAGAATAAAACAAATTTGTACTCGGCAATGACCAATATTTTGATAGCATTTTCTAAAATTTTTGACCTTTTGTGTCACTTTCTAGTTTCAATGGAATACGATGTTCTTCATAAAAGTATCGAAAATGAAGTAATTTATGTTGCTTTACTTAATGGTTCGATGAAAGTAGATGGAAAACCTACTAAAACCTATTAAAAAAGACACCTCCTTGCTAAAGGTTGTGTAGTTTTAATAAGTTTCCTATGTTCATTTTGTTGACTTTTTTTTCTGTCAATCAACCAATAACGCACGATATATTTATTAAATTTATTTTAAAGCTATAATTGGTTTTGAAAAAAAAATACAAAAAAACGAACATGTGAGAGACGCAAGTTTAAAAGCGCTGAACAAAACGTAAGCTTTGTGTGTTATTTTTAATGTGTTATTTGGTGTTATTTTGAAACTATTTTATTTTGAAGGTTTCTCCATTAATCGGTCTATTAGGATGTCTTCTTAGCGGAGGTAGTAAGGAATTTTATGTAACATATCTCGTCGTTTGACATGCGACGTCGTTATCGTCGGTGTATATTGTTTAAATTGTTGCTTATCTGCAGGTTTTTGATTCGTTTTAAATAAAGATCGTACGTATGCTTCTTTGGAATTTGGATGGGTTGTTGATTGTTGTTGCGATTCTTCAACTGCTATACACAACGTCACTACTTTAACTTAACACCTAAGTATCGTCTTCTAACAATCTCTCATGTAGTTCACTATTCAAAATGCCACATGTTTAAATACATTTCATAAGACTTTCGTTTAATTCCCCAACTCGCATAAATTTGCTTGCAAATCAACTATAACGCTTATTTTTCTTCTAACTTTTAGCAATAGCAAATTTAACAAAATCAATAGTTTGACCCTTCATTGAGTTTTTTCCTTATTTTCTATATTTAGTCAACTATATCTTCTTGGACAAAAAATTCTTCTAAAACCATACTCAAAATGAATGAAATCATCTGTATGTTGGACACGTCTATGTTATATTTACGCAACGATAACAAGTTAGGGATTTTTATGACTTTTTGTACCCCGTTTGACTACAACACATTCACCCGTTAATACAGAAAGGTTTGCACTTTAGCAATGTGTTATAATTATACAAAACCATTTCGAATACGAACACGTCCTTGTAAAAACAGTTTGAAAGTTTCATCCGATGTTTGGATGTAAAGGCCGCTACACACCTAAGCGTCCAAGAAGACGTCCTTAAAGTTAGCAAACAACTTGACGTAGATCAACTACTTTATACATTAAAAATTAAGTGCTAATTAACTGCTAACTAAGTACCTCAATTAGGATTTAATTGCTGCAGCAGTTCTGGGGATATTCAATCATCTGCTACCATAAAAAAAAGTTAGCAGACATGTATCTAAATACAGTGTTAGAGTTTGAATAAAATGCCTAAATTAGTCGAAAAATTAAGTGCTTCATGTTCACTATCTCAGAAGTACTCGAAAGCTTTTTTTTCTAAATAACTCATTGATCTACCATCAGCAGACCAAATGGTAAAAAAACTTGGGCAAATTAAAATCAAAATCTAGGGTACCCATTGATAGCAAAACAACCACATTGGACAACTAAAATTAAACATTAACACATCTAGAACAATTATTTATTTATTTATTCGTATGATACATTATACAAATATTGTATTGTGATGTAAGTGTTATGTATGGTGCCCTAGAAGATCAGTCTAAACCTGTACAGTGTGGTGACGAAACCGTGTGCAATTGTAGAATGGTTCATCTTGGCAAAGCATTTACTTCAAGGTTTAGGAAAACCACTAAAACCTAAACATGCCAACCCTTACCCACCCTAGTATTCACATGTAATAATATTAATCAAGTGTGTAAACATTATAGAAAGTAAATAAGAACATAAAATATAACAGCACAGCCATTTCATGACGACATATAATGGACCGATCCAAGCGCCAGTCACGATAATGACGAAAAAAATAGTAGGTTAAAGAAATAGCAAAACAAAATAATGGAAAAACAGATAATCAAGACCAGAATACAAAACATTGCCGAACTTGTTCTTCAGATTCGTAAGCCATAATATTGCTTCATCCGTTAAATTATGAATGTTTGGAAACCCTTCTTTTCTCTGGTTCGTTTCCACAGTCACAATTTGGATTAGAAATCGCACCCCATTTGTACTACATAAAGTTGAATTTTGAATGTCCTGTTCTTATGCGATTTACTTTTGACCAAATTTTTCTTTTTTGATCAAAGCCCGGGGCTTCTATTGTTGGATCTTCAATAAGATGTTTATTGAAAACATCAACTCCAGACCATAATTTTTCCACTCTTCAACTTCAGAAAAAGCCGTACTTAAGTAGTCTTCCAACCATATAGGACTTCGAGATTTAAGTCTTTTAGCAGGAGGGTTCTCGTTGTCATTCCAAATTGTTAATTTTTTGTTTAGTTGGCATTTATCCCATTCTCGGTTTAACGCAGCTTTTCATCGAATGTTCGATGGAGTAATATTACAATAAGTGTTTCGAAATCTAGTGTCGACTGATGTTAATGTAAATAAATAAGTAAACGTAATACCTTCGAAAAATTCATTTGCATTAAAGCAAATTTGTCAACAGATATGTAACTGCTTTTACACATTAGTAAACATGGAGCACTAAAATTGCACGTAAATCTATAGATGTGTTAAAGTTCCATTTTAATTGTCTTAGACCCTCCGCACGTAAGGCGACTAAAAGAAACTGAAGTAATCACAAACAATACGTATATTTAATAAATACCTGCAAAATTAAACTCTGTCCCAATAATATTTCAAGATTTTTCCGTGATGTCTTTGCGTGAATATTCGTTTAACGTATAGTTACAGAGGCAATGGTATTTTTCCACTTCTTCTACAAAACTAACATTTAACGATTGTTCTGTCATTTTTTATAAAATTGC
The DNA here is from genome assembly GCA_030710515.1 of Abscondita cerata. NCBI lineage: Eukaryota > Metazoa > Arthropoda > Insecta > Coleoptera > Lampyridae > Abscondita > Abscondita cerata. Next base: position 216,969 of record JALBCR010003240.1, read on the forward strand.
CTAGAAATCGAAATAACCTAGCGACCAATACGTCGGGTTGCTGCTGATTTTTACCGATGCGTTACAAACTTGTTGCGCCGTGTGCGAATGTTCATTGAAAACTTTGGTTGGCAAAGTTTCTGGACATTTGCACACGGCACAATTAGTTTGTAACGTGTTTGTTTTTAACAGTACAATGTGTTAAAAAATAATTTTTGTACTACTACGTTTGAGATAGTGAACATGAAGCACTTAATTGTACTTAAATCTAAACATGTCCAATATTTTGATTTTAATTTGCCAAGGTTTTTTTTAACATTTGGTCTCCAAAGATAACATATTAATTAGTTATTAAAAAAATTTGCGAGTGCTTCTGTGATACTAAACATGAAGCACTTAAATAACACTTAAATCTATAGTGTGTTAATGTTCAAATTTAGTTATCTAGGGTGGTTTTTAACATTTGTTCTGTCAAAACAGCAGATCAATGAGTTATTTAGAAAAAACAGTTTTTCGAGTGCTTCTAAGATAGTCAGCATGAAGCACTTAAATAGCCCTTAAATTTATAGAAGTGTTAAAGCTTAATTTTAGTTATCTAACGTGGTTTCTAACATTTGGTCTACCAAAGTTAGCAGATCAATGAGTGTTTTAGAAAAAAAAGTTTTTTGGGTGCTCCTGAAACATCAAAGATTTTTTGATCCATTTAGACGTTGTAATCAAATTCTAACACTGTTCTACTACTTGGTCTACTAACTTTTTTTTAAGATAGCAAATCATTGAATATCTCAAGAACTACTGCAGCAATTAATTCGTAATTGAGGTACTTAATTAGCACTTAATTTCTAATGTACAAAATTTTTGATCTGCCTCAAGTGGTCTGCTAACTTCAAGGACGCAATATAAAAGAAAATGTTGGTCGAGATGGTTGTGGTAGTATTTGTCTTGATTGAATCTTTGTCAGACAAGCCTAAATAAAAAGTCAAAAACGCAACAAAGACAGCTAAGATTATTGGAGAATCTTTTTTTAGAAGAGACTAATGGACAGTGGAGAGATTTTGCAAGAAGGTCCTCGGGGATTTTAAATTGCAAAACAAGACACAAAATTTCGTAAATGTGTTGGAGTATGGGGGAAGTTAGCTGTTAGTCTACGCTTTCTTGCCACTGGAGATTTATTCACCAACTTGTAGTTCTTATTCAAAATTTTCAAATAGGCATATTGCGTTTAAAATTGGTCATTCAAATTGCTCCTTTTCACCGATTTATTTAAACAAAACACTCTGTAAAAGGAATAGAACACTAAACTGCAGCATTTATTTAATAAACAGAAAACCATTAAAAACTGCACCAAAAAACTTTACTCGGACACGTGTTTCAATAGCTAAGCTATCAACATCGGTTCGCTGATCACAATTTAATAATTGTTTTGAATTCCATTAATAAAACAAAAGTTTTATTTTAATCCTTAATTTTTACAAGTTAAAACAAAACCCGAAACTAAAATATATTATCAGCACAACAAATATTATCTTGTTGATGAACGTATAAAGAATTTTAATGAAAATTGTACGTGAACAATGAGTTGCATCCTTATTTTCTCGTTTAAAGCGTTTCGCATCAGCTTTATTGCTGTATAACAAAGAACTTTTTTACCTCTACGTATTATCTTAATCTGACAACTTCCTTTCTAAAATTATTCGTTAAGGAAAAATACAAAATTAATTTTTTTGCAATTTTTCTTTTATAATGAAGGATTTTATTTTAGCTTATAGTTTGAACATTGATAAATTTGTTGGTATCGTAAAAAACTGCTTTGAATATTTACTCAAATACACAGTTTACGTGTTATTTGAAACACAACATCAACGTCGTTTATAGGAAAATTATGAATTTTAAACCTAAAACCGTTTATGTTAAAATGTTTTTAACAAAATCCCATGTTTGCTAAAATTTGTTTGCGGATGAAATAGCTTCCATTATCTAAAGCTCGCGTTCCCGCTGTTAATGGATTGGTCTAGATTATTAATACTGTCCATTTACTTATTGCTATAGCGCCGTTAGGTGTACGCTAATAGGCAAAAATTACTGCGTACGTTATGTTAAATCTCAGAAGCGCTGTTGTGGAATGATTTCAATTATTTTTTAATTCAATTCTATATTTCATATTATTTATTTTGTCTATCTCAGTAAACAAACATAATACCCTAACAACTCATGCTAACAACTTAACACTGAAAAGCAGCAATTTAAAAGTAAGGACGTCATAAAAATTTGTTTTTAATATAAAAAATTGACACTTGCACATCAATTTCAAATACACGTTTGCTGTTAAAAAGTCCTTATACAACAATTTTTGTCAATCAGATTACTGTGTTTTATCATTATATGTACCCGAATCGAGGGTTTTTAACTAAGTACCCTCTTAGTCGATTTTACTATGACATAAGTAGTTTATTTCAGTTGAGGCGGAATGGACACAAATTTTTTGCTACAATATTTCAAAGACGAAATAAGTATAAAATAACATCAATGCTAAGAAGAAAACGTGACTTTCGTAGCTATTTTCCCAAGAAAGCAAGCATTTCGTGTAGATCTCCACATCGAACCGATACTGACAGTCGCCTAAAATCGTGTCGAAAACATTTTGCTCAAAAAATAAACTATACTTACACAATTTTTATAGCCAAAAACCTATACCCCTAAGATTGGTTCAGTACCTGATTGTTTAAGACCGCTCCTTGTTAAACGTTTTAAGTCTGGAATTCAAATTACAAAATTCAAAAAGTTATAATAATAATATTCACTACATTTTTGATAATTAATATTCTTGAAGATCTTGGTAAAACAATTAATGTCACGTGATTGTCATATCTCAGTAATCAAAATCAATCGAAAATATTTTAAACAAAAGTTGCGTATGATTAAATTTGTGACTTTTATTTGAAGAAAAATTTGTTTAATGAATATTTTTGTAAATATTCCAAGAATAGAAAAATATATGTAAGTTAAGGATCTTTTTGACTCAATGGAACATACCTCCGGTATTATAAATAATACTTTCTGAGTTTCACAAAAATCGGAACTGGGGTTTTATAGATCGTCTTTACATATGGACGGACAGACGCAGTCCGCCGGCATCCTATCATAATTTTTCTTTTGATTTATTGTAATTCGGCGGAAAATTTTATTTGTGTTGTCTCCTGGTATACATACATATGTCAAGCTATTGCACCGTCTCTTTGTTCAGCAGTAGATTTGTTTTAATTCCAAATCGAATCAAATCAAAAACATCTTAGAAGAGTTCTTACATTTAAACTTATGCTATTTGAATATTAGTATTAGACGATCACCTTTAATTATATTTTGAAACAGTATAGTTTTGAGATCTTATCTGGTGATGGTGTCATCTGCGATAAATATTGCTTTGCCGTGAATGACGTCCATTATTGAGAAACCACTTCCTGTTTCTTGTTTGAAGTGGAACATCCTCCAGTAATCCCGATAGCTCATACTCCAGAAACCAAAGGTAGCGATCCGCGTTTAAATTTCCGTCGATGAAGTAGGACCCAATTAATTGACCCCCAATCAAGCCACCACAGACGTTGACGGAAAACCGATGCTGGAAATGGCGTTCCGAAACAACGTGAGGGTTCTCAAGTGATCACCCATGTTCGTCGTGATGATTTGTGAGTCCATCCCTTGTGAATGCTGCCCAAAAAGGGGGTACTCAGTTATCTGCTCATCCTCTGACAAAATTCCATTCTTATTCTTCATACAGGATCGCCAGGAAGCAATTTCTGAACTATATATTTTAATGTAATATGGATGAAGTTCATTTTCATGCAAAGGGTTACTACGAATGTTTTGCATTCTCCTGTAATTTGAGACAGTTGATACTGATCCGTTGATTGTCACCCACTTGAACTGAAGAACTTCTTCAGCAACTTCTCTTCGCCGTGTTTCACGAAAATTTTGCAAACGATTCTGTCTCGCAAAGGAATGTAAATCCTCTTTGGAAAACCCCCGACTTGGAGCGCAACGGTCCGGTTTTTCATTCCCTTTTAGATTGTCGTCTTTGAAAAGTGCCAATGGATAATGATTCAAAACTAAAACATTGTTTATTTCCTTCATGCGTTTTAATCGATCAAATAATTTTGTTAAAGAGCTGCATGGGATTTACTTGTACGCATTTTCGACCATGTTTAATACTGTTACTTATTTGTTCATGGGTTTTATTAGAATTTAGAGATGTAGACGCAATGATTCCAGACGAAAAGAACATTTAGTACATTTAAAATGATAATGAAATTCCTTAGAAAAAACGAACTGGTGGATCGGAAACAAGATTTATCAACTGAAAATGTTGATTGGATGACGATAATGAACTCCAACAAAGTCCTTTAAGGCAAAATTTAAATACTTTGTTCTCATAACGAAAGGTCTCCTACGCTAAAGGCTTCATGATCTAAGGAAAACAGAAGCAACGCCCTTAAATGAAAAAAAAAAAAAAAAAAAAAAAAAAAAAAAAAAAAAAAAAAAAAAAAAAAAAAAAAAAAAAAAAAAAAAAAAAAAAAAAAAAAAAAAAAAAAAAAAAAAAAAAAAAAAAAAAAAAAAAAAAAAAAAAAAAAAAAAAAAAAAAAAAAAAAAAAAAAAAAAAAAAAAAAGAAAAAAAAAAAAAAAAAAAAAAAAAAAACAGAAAAAAAGGGGAAAAAAAAAAAAAAAAAAAAAAAAAAAAAAACGAGGATATATTGAAAAATTCTTAGCCTACTATAGAACCAAACAAAATTTCAATGTCAAAATATTTTATTACTCAACATATTCTCCTCTTAATTGGATACATTTATTACAGCGAACCTGCAACGTCTCTAGACCTTCAAAAAAAATGTTTCTTCTTGCTCTGCAAACCAGACCTCCACAGCTTCTATTACCTCCTTGTTGGAAGAAAATGTACGACCTTTTAAACTTTTTTCAGTTGAGGAAAGAGGTGATAGTCGGACGGAGCCAAATCGGGTGAATAAGGGGGTGTTCTAGTAATTCAAACCCTAAATCACGAATTTTTGCATGGCAACATGAGATTTGTGTGCAGGGGCGTTGTCCTGCAAAACAAAACACCTTTGGATAGCTTTCCGCGTCTTTTCTCTTTAATATTTTCCCGTAGAGTGGTCAGTAATGTCGAATAGTAATCTCCAGTTATTGTTCTACCCTTATCCAAAAATCAATCATGATTACTCCATGGCAATCCCAAAAACTGAAGCAAGAACTTTTCCAGCAGATTTTTGGACACGAAACTTCTTAGGTCTTGGAGAACCAGAGTGTCGCCATTCCATCGATTGTTGCTTTGTTTCTGGATCGTAGAAATGTACCCAAGTCTCATCCATAGTAACAATTCGGTTTAAGAAGTCTACATCGTTTTCAAATCGAGCACAGATCGAACGCGATGCTTCTACCCTTGCACGCTTTTGGTCAACATTCAAACATTTGGGGATCCATTTTGCAGCAATTTTTCTCATGTCCAAATTGACGTGAACCATATGATGAACGCGTTCGTATGAAATATTCAGTGCTTCAGATATCCGTTTTAGCCCAATTCGACGGTCTGATAAAATCATGTCATGAACTGCATCGATATTTTCGGGGACTGACACAGAAACTGGCCTTCCCTGATCGGTCATCATCTTCAATGGAAAATTTACCTCTTTGAAGCTTGCATTCCAATTTTTGACGGTCGCATACGAAGGACATTGATCACCAAGGGTATTAAGCATATCTTCGTAAATCTGCTTACCTCTTAACCCTTTTAAATACAGGTACTTGATGATGGCTCGATACTCCAATTTTTCGATTTTCACAATTTCGGTGGACATCTTTTTCATTTAATTTATTGCGTGACTCTGGTTTACTTTTTGACGTCAAACTTTACACTGACACTTCTAATAAGTTATTGTTCGTTGCTATGGTAACGCAATATTTTGTTTATGCAAGGAACTGGTCTAGGCTAACTAGATATCAATACATCCTCGTATATTATTATTATTTATTATAATATTGTTTGTATTATAATAATAATAATTATTATTAATTAAGTTTAAAAAAAAAAATTTAAATAAATTAAAATAATTAAAAAAAAAAAAGAAATTTAAATAATTTGTATAAATAAAAAATTTATTATTTTAATTAAAATTATAAATTATAAAAAAAAAATAAAAAAAATTAAAAATTAAAAAATGTAAAAAAAAAAATTAAAATAAAAGTAAGTAAATAAAAAAATAATGTTAAAATGAGTATATAATAAAAAGTAAATAAATTATGTTTAAATTATGTTGTAAAAAATTTATTGTTGGTGTAGTTAAAAAATGTTTGAAAAATTTTTTGTTAGATTAGTTGAGTTGGGAGGAGTTTGTGTTTTTTTTAGTTGTAGTAATTTACATAACGGATAGATGGCACTATAAATTTTAATAACTTTCGGTAGATTTTAAGGTTAATTTTTGTTTTCATTAACAAAAATCATTGGGAAATGATTTTTAGCAACTAAAAATTATATTTGGATTACGATGTTATTATTTCAATGTCTGTGATTGCTAGTGTTTTGTAATTTTTCCCCAACTGATGCGGGAAAAATAGCTTCCTGATTGGCTACATACTTATATCAAATGTCATTTCCCAAGCGGCGAGTACAAAAATGTTTATTACGAATGTTAATACAATGAATGTCAATTCTCAATTTGATTACATTAAATAAGTAAGTAGGTGTTTTAGAACATATTATTTTATGAAATAAACAACTTGCGTGTAAAATTCTTCGATTTTTCAGATTCAACCATTTACTTTCAGCAAGTTTGTGAGAAATCTGTTGATATTTTCTAATACCATAAATTAGCCGAATACAAGAGTTTTGCACACGCTGAATTCTCTTGGCATCCACATCATCTATACAAAGGCCATAAACATAATCGCAGTAATTAAACTGTTATAATTCTAGAGACTCGCACAGCATAATCGGTTAGACTAAATCAATTATGAAAATTAATTTAATCTGAAGATAAGATTGAAGAATCGATTATGTAACTGCTTTACGTACCTGTCGGCAAAGTTGCTAACATTTTCGTACGTGAACGCTTTCAACGAGTCGACACTAGATGTCGAAAACTTATCATTTAAATATTGTGATCCTCCAGTAGGATATAGAGTCGACAGAAGCGCGTTTGAACAATAGTGAACTTACACTCGAGTTCTCTCACTCCCGATGAGTCCCAAAAGGACGAAACAGCTGTCGGGTGATTCTCAGTGTTTGTTTGCTATTGTACAACCTCTTGCGTACTTTACTGCAGGCGATTGAAATTTTATACTTGCCAACTGTTAGGTTGGCTATAATTATTGAAGAATCGATTATGTAACTGCTTTACGTACCTGTCGGCAAAGTTGCTAACATTTTCGTACGTGAACGTTTTCACGAGTCGACACTAGATGTCGAAAACTTATCATTTAAATATTGTGATCCCTCCAGTAGGGCATATAGTCCACAGCGCGCGTTAGTACAATAGTGAACTTACACTGAGTTCTCTCAACTCCCGATGAGTCCCAAAAGGACGAAACAGCTGTCGGGTGATTCTCAGTGTTTGTTTGCTATTGTACAACCTCTTGCGTACTTTACTGCAGGCGATTCGAAATTTTTATACTTGCCAACTGTTAGGTTGGCTATAATTATTGAAGAATCGATTATGTAACTGCTTTACGTACCTGTCGGCAAAGTTGATAATATATATATATATATATATATATATATATATATATATATATATATATAACAACGGTCCGAGAATAGAACCTTGAGGAACACCAGACGCAATTTCCAATGGGTTTGATTTAGTGTTTTCTAAAATAACAATTTGAGTACGGTTAGATGAGTAGAATTTGAATTAAATCAATTGCATTGTTACTAGAACCAATAAATTTTACAATTGCAAGTAATACATTATGATTGATTGTATCAAAGGCCCTTCAGTAATCAATTATGGCCAACAGACAAAATTTATTGTTATCAACAGCTTCTATCATTATATTAGTGACATTGACAAGTGCGGTTGTGCAACCATGTTTAGGTCTGAAACCAGACTGTAGCTCGGGTAGAATTATATGCTCTACCACGTGAGAATAAATCTGTTGAAACAAAATTTTTTTATACTGCCAAATTTTTCCCTAATCTTGCCTTTGGCAGTAATATACGAGTACAATATGAGGTCAAGACACGTGCTAAAGTATACGTTGTAATTAGAAATGAACACAACCACGAGACAACAAAAGAAATAGTGTGAGCAGAGTTGTTACTGTTACTGTTGAGTCTTCAACCTTCTCACGTAGATAGTGATGCCTAATATCTATATGTTTCGTCCTCCGTCGAAAAGCATCTGATTCGGCCAATTTGATTGCACTTTGGTTATCGCAAAATATTTCAATCGGATGGTCAAAATTTTTGTTTAGCTCTTGACCAAATTGCTTTAACCATATGGCTTCTTGTACCGCCGACGACAAACCCATATATTCAGCTTCGGTACTTGATAACGCTACCGTAGGTTGTCGCTTGCTGTTCCAAATTACTGCACCCTTGGACATCATAAAGACGAAACTAGTACAAGAGCGCCATTTGTCTATGTCTGATGCCCAATCAGCATCACTGTAGCCTATCAATCTTCCATCACTGCTCTTTGAATACTTAAGTCGGTATCGAGCAGTTCCCTTGAGATAACGGAGGATTCGCTTAACAGCTTTCCAATGTGCATTTCTATATTGGTTGTTGAATCGACTGATATCATTTACTGCAAATGCAATATCTGGTCATGTGCATTGCGTTAAATACAATAAACAACCAACCACTTCTTGATAAGGAACTTGACCGGTTAATTCATTTGATGACATATGAATGGTTAGTTTATGATTTGTATCGCTTGGTGTCAATATCGGCTTACAATCTTTCATTCCAAAATGTTGTAATATCTCCTTTATGTAATTGGTTTGATCCAAGCAAATGCCATCTTTGTATTTTGTAATCTGAATTCCTATACAATTCTTTGCGATTCCCATATCCTTCATTTTGAAATTTGAACTTAACTGCTCTTTCAACCGTGCTAAAACAGAGGTATCTTTCCAGAAAATCAAGAAATCATCAACATTAATAGCCACCAACAGGTCCATTTCTTTAGTATAGTAAATACACGGATCCATTTTTGACTTTATTAGACCGTACGATTTTAATGCTGCTTCCAACTTCAAGTTTCACTGTCTGCCTGCTTGTTTGAGTTCATACTTCGCTCGATTTAGTTTGTAAACTTGATTTCTACCATTGGTAAAGCCTTCTGGTTGTTTGAAATAAATTTCCTCTCACAAATCACCTTGTAAAAAGGCCGTGACAGGATCCATTTGATCGATTCTTAACCCATTTTGAACAGATAATGCAACCAAAAAACGAATAGATGCATATCTGACAAGTGGTGAAAAAGTTTCGCTATAATCTACTCCATATTTTTGCCAATATCCTTTAGCAACCAATCTTGTTTTATATCGTATAATATTTCCCGCTTGATCACGCTTTGTTTTAAAATCCATTTCGATTTGATCGCTTTTCTACTTGGTGGCAATTGAACTAAATTCCACGTTTCATTTTCATCTAGTGAACACATTTCATTTTCCATTGCTAATTTCCATTCGTTAGCGTATTTGCTGGAAATTGCTTCTTGAATCGTTAAGGGATCAAAATCTAAATTTACCAATGCTGAATAATTTACGAAATCTTGAAATTTCCTTGGCTTTGGTATAGATGTCGATCTGCGCAACTCGCTGATTTGCACAACTTCTATGTCGGGTGTATCTGTAGAGTCTAAAAGAAAATTTTCATCGTACCCTAGGTCTGCGAGGTCACTATCTTCTTCTAAAGCTGCTACCGAATCGACTATCAAACCATCGTTGCCTGATACTTCCTTCACTTGCTGTAAATCGTCGCCCTTTTCTGGTATCACAATTGAACTTGATCCGGTTAGTTTTTCAAAAAAAAAAGTCTCGACTTACGGTAAGTTTCTTTGTTTGTTTGTCGATGCACCGATAACCCTTTTGTCTGAATTGTAACCCACAAAAATTAGTTTCTTGACTTCGGGTCCCATTTATTTCTTTTTCATGTGGTACATGTGCCATTACCATCGATCCAAAAATTTTCAAATTTGATAAATCGACCTTATGGCCACTCCAGACTTCCTCTGGTGTCTTATTCACCCACGATGCACACACAGAACGATTTATTAAATAAACCGCCATGTTAACTGCTTCTGCCCAATACGATTTTTCTAGTTCGGCATCGAAGATCATGCATTTTGCACGTTCCACAATTGTTCGGTTCATACGCTCCGAAACTCCATTTTTCTGAGGTGTATATACATTCGTCAACTGATGATGAATGCCCTTCTGTTCGCAAAAATTCTTAAAATTCGTATTGCAGTATTCAGTTCCATTGTCGGTCCTAAGAATTTTTAACTTCTTACCAGTTTGATTCTCGACTAGCCTTGTAAATTCTATGAATTTGGCCGCAACTTCAGTTTTACTCTTTAAGAAATACACAAAAACCTTTTTCGAGTAATCATCGATAAATGTTAAAAAATATCTCGCCCCACCAATTGACGAGTTTTCCATAGGTCCATATAAATCAGAATGTACTAATTCTAAAACTTCCTTTGTGTGGCTTTTACTGGACTTTTTTTCCTTCCATACAAATTTCGCAAGGTTTCCATACGTCAATATTTGCAAAATTTATACCCATACTTAAATGACGCAATTTACCCAGGTCCTGATAGTTTAAGTGACCCATTCTTCGGTGCCATGTAGTCGCAATGTTTTTATTAGTTTCACCTGACAACTTCACACATTTCAAGTTCGATGCACAAATTTTGTACACTCCATTATTTGACTTACAACTTGTGAAAAGTTCATTGTCATTGTTATAAATCGAACATCCGTTTTTGTCAAAAATCATGATTTTTCTTTTTCGACAATTTTCGAAACCGAAAGTAAATTCGCGGATAATCGTGGAACATGTAACACGTCTTTCACTTGGATCTCATTGTTGTTAATGTTTAAATTTAAGGAACCAACACTTGTAACATTCATCTTCATGTCATTTGCCGCAGTGATTATTCCACTAGTTTTTTTCACATGATGCAGTAGGTTTTCGTTTGGAGTGGGTTGAACAACCGCTCGAATCACATCCATCTAAACGTGTTGAGATTAATGTCTTCAATAAGCCAATTTTCTGAGTTGATCCTTTGTCTTCATACAAATTTCGATAGCGGATTTTGCTTTTTGAATGTGAACATATAGCGATGGTTCATTACTCAACGCCAGGAGTGACTTTGCTTGACTTAATTTCTCAAGATTCGTTTCCGACCGTTCAATTTTTATGCAATTGCTTAAATTATTCATCTAAAGATAATTTACCCTTGCAAATTGCCACGTATGGTAATTTTCACTACCTTTCAGTTTTTCAATATCAAATTCGTTACGTGCCATTTTTCTCGTGGTTATTTTTCGTCTCGTACACAACGAATTCGAATGTAACGAATGAAATTCTTCGTAACCTATACTTGATTTCGGCGAAAAATATTTTTGCAACACATGCGGCCACAACTACTAAATTACCAACGAACAAACGCACAGAAAGATTATTTAATGCTCTGGGCCCATAACCTGTGAGCATAGTATGATGAAAAATTATTATCGGTCAAAAAAAACGTGTTTATTAATTATTTTTGATATAACAACTACATATATACACACATGAAAACTTCCATGGAGATTTTATTAAACATTTAATCCTAAACTCTGCCTACCTAGAGAAAAGTTACTAAGAGAAAAAACGTAGGAGGTGCCATCTAATGTCAACAAGTAGCAAAAAAATCACTTACGGCGAAATCGGTTGGATTTATATTTACACACTAATTTAACTTGGAATTATTGAAGCCACATTGATATTTTACGTGTAATTTTTAGCTTCGTGAAGCACCGACAACCGCCCAATAGGAAGAGAAAGTCACAAGATGTCCGCCCGTCGTCTTGTTTAATATTGAGAATAAATCGATCCACCAATGAGAAAAATCATAGCGTGCGCGGTAAATTTGAATTTCCTCGCAACGTGCAACTCTTGCGACCTACGTTCGGGTTCGAGTATTTTGAACCGTAACAAGTTACGTTAACTTATCGTATCCGTCTAACCAACGCTTTATCTGCTGCATCCTATATAATATAATCCATATCTATCTTTAAAAAGAAGGTGATTAAAAACATGATTTGAAAATAATGAATACATAAATAATTGGCTACAGAAAAAGCAAATTAATTATTTGCTTGAATTTTAACTGCAATTTAAAAAATCTAAATTTTCAGGTAAATAAATTTAATTGGGGCACAACGCAATTACTTCAATTTAATTTTTATGTGAAGAACATATTATAGGAGCTAAAATGGGGAAATTTGATTTGTCAATGACTTTGAATACTGTAGTTAGTTAAATTTGTGTATCGCAATATATGAAGTTTCATGTTTATTTAGATAAGTGGCAAAGTTGTGAATTAATACAGCTTTCACTATTGTCTACAATATACCTATTAGTTTTATTGCTGTTTATGTTTGTCTTAATTTGTATGCATTTACGTACCCACGCTAAGTATAATTTCTATAGTTTTACCTTGATGTAATTTATATAGCTAGTAAGAGCGTACTTTAAGAACTTCTGTAATTAAACCAAATTTTCAAAACATAAAATTGCAACGTAGTGTAGAATAAAAATTGGTTTAATTTTGTTAGAAGCGTTATCGAGCACAAAATACGATTTTGTCTTTCACTAACAAAATATTATTTAGATTACTATTGAAAGTTCAAAGCGCGGTTTACAAAGGGTAGCTAATGCGGAGAAAAGCTAAGTTTATGAAAACCATGGATAATTTACTTTCAACCATCTAATAAGAATCGAAAATTTTCATTTTTTCTTTTCATGAAATATGAATTTTTTAACGACATATTTTTGTTATTGTGTTTATAAATTGTAGATTTTCTTTGAATTTTTTATTTTATTCATCGTTTGTAATATGACCTAGATAAAGAGTACTTAGATCATTACACTTTGGTTTTCAACCTGCGTAACTAATTTAAATAAACTAATTAATGCTTCTGCATTAATGGGGTTTGGATTAATTCGCGAAAACTTAATTGATCTTTTGAAACATTTAAATTCTTTGGGTGTATAAAGAAGGCGGGATTTCTCATGTAATTAATGTGTAGGATTTACGAAATTGTACACAGGAGCGCCAATTAATAAGAATTATTTAAAGAATTTAAAGTACGAACACAGAATTTTTATAGAAGTGAAATAAAAAAAATAAACTATAGCTTTTATTGTGGAATTGGTGCAAATTATTTAGGTAGTAAATGAAATGTTTTTCCGCATCGATGGAAATCTTTTTTTTACAATTTTATGAATGTACGATATAAAACCAATACTTTACTAAAACTTGCTTTAAACTGTTGATTTAAATTACTAGTATGAGGAAAACTGTATACTAATAGAATAAAAAGTAGCGTAAAATAACGAATATCGAAAATACAAATTCATTTTGTCCAATTCAGCAAGTGGAAATTTATGCATTTGCATAAAGATTTTATTCCGGTTATGCTAAAATACGTAACTCAATATTATTTTTCGAATTTTAAGTAAAAATTCGTTTAAAATGCGCACTGCAGTGAGAATTTTCAACAAATATTTCAACTACATGCTCAAAATACTCATCACACAAGCATGTTTTAAATTTTGGTCTTTTGTTTAAGAACCGCCCTGTCTAGTCCTGTACCATAAAATCTGAAATGTCACTATGAAGTCACACAGAGTTACTACTTTTTAATAGCTTAGAGAACAAAGAAATGTTGTCTTTGTGCTCTTCTTAGGCAACACCATAAAAAGCAAACTGCTAACAGCTCTTATGTTTATTATGCTATCATAAAAATAATGCCAAATTAACGATGCCATGGGTAAAGGGTACTTTAACTTAATAAATATTTTTATTCACAATAGCAGTAAGTTTAATTAATTCATTAAGACAAACGTGTGCCTTACAAAAACATTAAGAAATAATACTTCAATGTTTCTTGGAAGTACCTGTAAACGCTTACACATCACTGAATTACTCTTCTGGCTATATTAAAAAGTGTATAGTATAATGCACAAAACGTATTTTAATTTAATGTCCTTTTGTGTAATGTTGAAGTTGAAGATTTATTGTTGTTCACACAAAGAACTTTTGTTATATTCAACTATGCGATTTTCAATTTGTCTTACAATACCTCTGCTTAATGTAATCCTATCATCCCGTCTAACAAACATTAATTTACGATTTGTATCAATTTATACATAAACAATGAAATTCAGCGGATGTTAATGCCAAATTAATTGCTAGAGCTGAATTTGTATTGGTTCAAGTATTATGTATAATTTATTTAAAAAATGTGTATAACTAATTTAATGTTTTGTTTCAGTTTTGCCTAATGGTGAAAAATAACCCTGAAGCAAAATTTACACTGGAATATAAGTCGGTGACAGTTTTTGCTCCTATCAATGCAGCATTTCAAAAATTCACCAAACCTATCGATGAAAGTCAATTTTATTTAACATTATATCATATGGGTAAGTAAATTCTAACGAAATTGAATTTTTAGTTTGTTTGCTTTTAAAAATCTTATAAGAGTTAAGTCGGATAAAGTGAGGAGTGTTGGACCACTTTTTGAAAAACTAAAAATAAATTCTTTATTTAAAAAAAATTCAAAAATAACTATAAAGTAAAATAACATTTTTGAACAACAATGTAAAAACAATTTTTGTAATAGGAGGGTGGTCTGAAAAGTTTCCGACCTAACATAGCTACAAGAATTTTTATCTTCCTTTTTATTTTCCTTTTTTGAAGATAATCGATTAGGATAACTCCATGACTAAACAGTCGCCATCACTTTCCCAGCCGAAAAAACAGATTTTGTTTTTTGGAGCCGGTTCCCCCCTTTGCAGTCCACTGTTTTGACTATATTTTTGTTTCAAACGTATAGTAGTTCATCTACAGTAATTAATCGGCGCCAAAACTCGGATTTATTGAACTGCGCCAACAGAGCATTGGAAATGTTGATTTAAACACGTTTTTGATCTAACATTTGCAAACGCGGCACCCACGCGCGGACAGCTTTCTCATGCCTAGATCTTGATTTAATATGTGACAAACACGTTCTTTGCTATCTCTCTGCTATCTCTCTCACTTTAATTCGGTGGTCGTCTAACACCATTTGGTGAACTTTAGCGATGTTATCGTCAGTAGTTACAGTTTTTGGACGTCCCGAACGTTCATCATTTCCCAAGCCCTTACGGCCACGTTTAAATTCAGCTGCCCAAATTTCGCAGTGGTAAATGACGGTGAAGAGTCCCCGTACACAGATTCTAATTTGCGTATGCGTATTCCCTTTCAAAAACAAATATTTTATGACAGCTCGATACTCGATTTTCTCCATTTTTACAAAAATACTCATATCGACTCACTCAAACGACTGTTAAATAAAAACTGCGCGTCTAAAATGGCTGAAACGTTGATGTGTTGCTGTCAAAAGACATAACTACATTTCCTGACTTTTATTGACGAGTGCTGCCATCTTCACGTTGAGGTCGGAAACTTTTCGGACCGCCCTCGTATAATAATATTTAGTAGGAAAAAAATTTATTCTGACTGCTGCATTGGTCCAACAGGATAGATGGACCGTAAGAACTTTACTTCTTTTTCTTACTGATGCTACTTCTACATCTTTGTCACAATGCTTCATAGATCTTACATCTCTCATGTAACCACCTTTTACAAAATACGCACTGAATCCAATCGTATTTTTTCTTTGTTTTGTGAAGATCTTCAGCATATACAACACACTCGTTTTCATAATTACTTAGCCGTTCTTCATTATCAATCACTCAAAACTACCTTAGGTCCGGAAGAAGAAGAAGAAGAAGAGATCACTTTTAGTTTTTCTTTTGTAGTGATGTATTTCTTAGAAGAAAGGACACCAGAAAGTTTTCGGCGAACTTTATTGAATGAAGCAGTCATAACAGACACTGGCAAATCTAGATCTAATGCTTTCCATGGTGTAATATCAGGCTGCGAAGTGAAGTTTTCTGATTGACTGCTATTTTGAACACGGTCCTGGTTCTGGTAAATATGCAATTTCAGACGGTCCCAGAGAATTAGCTTGTTCTTCGGAGCCTTCTCCAGTATTTTTTTTTATGATTTCGTTCGAATCTTACATTAGAAATGCGTGGTCAGGAATTTCGCGAGACATTATTCCTGCCGCTCTGAAGCTTGGCACTACATTCTGAACAGTTGCACATTTGCCCCATGCTTCACCCAATAGTTTTCCAAAATTTAACATCCGATTGGCCCTATTTTTTATAAAATATCTGCAGACTTCGTAAAAGTTTCCCTTCAAAGATGTGAAAAAACTTCGGTCCAATGGCTGCAGGAAATGAGTCGTATGTGGAGACAGATAAATAGTATTATTCCGTATTCTTCTGCTAACTGAAGACTTTTTAGGTTAGAGGTATGAAATGAGTGCCCATCTAAAATTAATAACGTCGTTCCAGTTGGTTTTTTCGGGACTAAATGACCCTTCAGGCGGTCAAAAAATTTCTTAAGTTACATAAGCTGACTTTTGAGACATTTTAGTACCATATTTAATGCTAGGAGGCATTCCATTTGTTCACTCTTCTTTTTTATTTTTGTGTTTGAAAATACAGTATGGAGGTAAATGTCAATCCTCGGCATTACAACATGCCAAAACACTTATAGCTTCCCCCTTCTCTCCCGGGGTGATGCTGTGAATAATTTTAGACCCCTCTCTTGTATTCAACTGTAGACCTGTTTCATCATAATTCAATATATTTGCAGGAGTTATTTGTTAGAATCTTATCGAGTTCTTGAAAATACTTTTGCACAACCACCTTTAGAGATTCCTTTAACACGTGCCACAGAAACGTTCTCAGCTTTTCTTATTGCAATATCAGGCCTTGTCTGCTTTGTCTAAAGTGCTTTTCTTACCTTATGATTAAATCTGTTTTTTATCCCCAACCGTATCGCTAAATGATAAGCCATTCTCTGACCTCTTGTTTTGTAGGCGTGAAGCCAAATTGTTTAAATATTTTAATATCAATAGTAAGTTTTTCTTCAGATTCAGTCTAGAGCAAGCTTATCACCTTTACCATGTTTTCAATATACAGGGTTTTCAAACATAAGTCGGCACTATTGCTAACTTCGTTATTATTAGGTCGGTTGAATAGGCAAACTAGTAGCATTTGTTTCTCTCATCACTATGGTGAAAACAATAAAAATCGAACATCGCGTTCGCGAGTTATGTCAAATTGTTCCAATGGGACACCCTGTATACAATATTCTCAATCGACAGGAAATTGAATACTGAACAAAAAGTGTCCCTTTATTTTTTATCCTAAAGTCAAAAATACAGAGCTAAAGTCAAAAATGATAGAGCTATTGATGATTTTTCAAATTGGTTAAGGGGGCTGTGTTAGTTATAACTTTGCTTTACCATAAAGTAGAAAGTAGGAGGTATATCAGACCCGCGGGTGGTCGAGTAGTAATGCCAAGGACGTAGACGTAGTCGGAAAACCGTTGTTCGAGGCCGTTCGAATCTTGGTCACGGCAGACACTTAAAAATTATTTCGTGATGGGGATAAATCAACACACAAAATTCACGGTGGCTATATCCAGCAGAAGTGGTAAATAAAATAGAAATATTCATGAAGCGAAGGGATATGGTTTATTTTAATTTATTTTGTGAACATTAAAAGAAAAATTTAAATTAGATGCTCAAAAACGTCACCCTCTTGGTCCAAGCATTTTTGAACCCGCCTGTAAACGCTTTTAGTGGCTGTAAACTGTTTACCAGTGAAACTTCAATTTGACATTGTTTATAAAATCACAGTCACTTTAAACTTATTTGAAAAATCATCAATAGCTCCGTCATTTTTGACTTTAAGATAAAAAATAATGGGACACTTTTTGTTCAGTATTCAATTTCCTATCGATTGAGAATACTGTATACAGGGTGTCCTATTTGAAAGAATGTAACAATTTGACATAATTCGCGAACGCGATATTAGATTTTTATTATGTTCTCACCATAGTGATGAGAGAAACAAATGCTACTAGTTTGCCTATTCAACCAACTCTGTAGCTCTAATAATAACGAAATTAACAATAGTGCCGACTTAAGTTTGAAAACCCTGTATATAATATTGGTTTTTAATCTACGTTTAAGTGTAGTTTTGGGAATCCCAAAACTGTTTGCTGCTTCATTTATTTCCATGTTGCCTATTATCCTCAAAGAGAAGGAGAGACGGACCACCATTTCACGACCAATCACCGCGCCACAACCACAGTAAATGAACAAAGATTAACATTCAATCACTAGATCCCATATAAATATTTCACATTAAAACTTACTGGAATTTCAATACAAGATGTCACAAATGTTGCACCAATTATTCGCATTTACTTAATAAACGTTCATGATATTACGTCTTACTGTACAACGCAGTGCTACCAATATCTAAAAAAATAACTGCGAAAGGTCAGTTTCTCTGAATGGTCCAACCCTCCTTACTTTACCCTATGTGTTTTATCTCGAATGTCCTTTACTGTTACACTTATCTGTTGCAATGCCATTAAATTTGTCTATTGTATGCACTATCAATTTGTTGTAATGATTAGTATAAATTTAAAATAATGGTACCGTAACCAGCACTAACTGTCTCGCATCTACATTATTACAATGTATCGAGATGACCAATTTTAATTGCACTTATAAGGGAAAATTACCCTACAGGTATTTTATCTAACATTTGTCCACGAATTATCCCGAAAAAACCGATAGCGACATATTTTTGACACGTACCAATTTTCTAGAATATTTTTCAAACCGATTTCGATTATTCCACATTGGTTTAATCTAATTTAGAGGTTGAATTTCCCCAAAGAGTTCATGGAGTTTGTAGCATAATCTATCAAGGAACTAATTTTGAGAAAAATAGTTATAGCCGTTTTCGATAAAATCGTTTTTTTTTTTATTTTTACACCCTTAATTTTAAGTGTAAAAAAAGTACCTTTGCAAACCCTATAGAAAAACCTACATATAAAATTTTAATCAAACTGTGCCATTTGTTTGGCCTCTAGGTCAGAGTACATACATACATAATGTCTCTCTAGGTATTCGAGAAAGTAAAAAAAGAAAGCAAAGTTTTTCTAGTCCCACGTTGCCGATGGACTTGACTAGTCAGATTGATTAAAATCTACGTTGACACCCTCCACTTGATCTAAGGAATCGTCTGTGTAATAGTTTCGATCTTCATCATCTGAGATTTTTATGAGGAACCAAGATCTTATTTCTCCTAATATAAATATCCTTTCTTTACGTGCAGTATTCGTATTTTTTCTTTGCAGCTAATTTAATTAATGTGAGTGTACTGTAGTGAAAATTAAGTTGTTTATTCTATTGGTTAATAAATTACTCCTAGTCTTTGGATCCTTCGCATGAGTTTTTAGAGGAATAGCACAATGAAACTTCATGTACTTCATTAGTATTTGTTTACTCTATGACTCTAGTGACACACAGATATCAGGTCCAATTTAAACGTAATTTTTTCTGATCAGTCACCTTATTCTTCTTGTCTAGTCAAAATGACGTTCAACTGGCTATAAATTGACGGCCGTTTGGCACAGGTCTTTAACGTCAAAATTGTTCAAAATAACTCTCAAAAATTTTAAATAAAGTGAAAAGGTAATCGATAAAAAAACTAGATGCATTTTTTTTGTATTTTAGTTATCAGGAACTACTAGTAATGCTTTGAAACAGTTCAATTTTTTAACTTTTATTTAACCAGATCGGCTAACTGGTGCCATACATGGTTTTGTTACAATATCGTTAAAATATAAATATATTACTTCATTACATGATGATTTGTATGAAAATGTAACGGTATTATTATTTTTTTTTATGTTATAACACAATTCACTGTTCACATATATCTTGAGGTAGTTGACGCTTTAAGCTGGTGTAGAATACAGCTCCTTGAAGCTGGTTTAATGAAGTGATATTTTTTTGTAATATTCGTAATGTATTTGTTGATTTTGGGAATTCCTGCTTCTTCGTGTATCTGATCGTTTTTTATGAACCACGGTGCATTTAGTATTATACGCAGTACTTTATTTTGGTATTTTATTAATGTTTGTTTTGTTGGCGTTACTCCATATTGCACAAGAGTATTTTAGTAAGCGCGTTAAGGTAAATTTTATAATAAAAAACCACAGTCTACTTTAAGTGGAGATCTTCCATTTAATGAGGATTTAATTTTATAATATATAAATTTTTTAAATTATATATTAAATATATTAATATTAATAATTTTATTATTATAATTATATTATTAATTATAAA
>JALBCR010003240.1:240000-290000 GCA_030710515.1 Abscondita cerata
TAAGTCTAATAAGTAATATTCGCTGTTGAGGATCTCTGGTTTGTTGCCATGTTCTACTTATTTTATTCTTTTGTTTAATTATATTTAAGATATTTGCCGGTGGTGACTTATTGGCCTGGAATGAGGGTTGATTTTGTTATACTAGTGGTATTATGTTTTTAATATTAATAGTAAATTTTTCAATAGTAGTGTCTACTTCATCTATGCTACTTAGGTTAGTTGATATTTTTATATTTCTTTCGAGTTTATTTTGAAAAAGTTCCCAATCAATAGTTCCGTTGATAAGTTTCGGTATAGGAGGAGCAACTTGAGGCATATTTGCAAAAGACATTATTACAGGGAGATTATCTACGTCCAACTCTACGAGGATATATATATATATATATATATATATATAATTATTGAAGAATCGACTATGTAACTGCTTTACATACCTGTCGGCAAAGTTGCTAACATTTACGTACGTGAACGCTTTCACGAGTCGACACTAGATGTCGAAAAACTTATCGTTTAAATATTGTGATCCCTCCAGTAGGGCATATAGTCGACAGCACGCGTTTGTACAATAGTGAACTTATACTCGAGTTCTCTCACCCCGATGAGTCCCAAAAGGACGAAACAGCTGTCGGGTGATTCTCAGTGTTTGTTTGCTATTGTACAACCTTTTGCGTACTTTACTGCAGCGGATTCGAAATTTTTATACTTGCCAACTGTTATGTTGGCTATAATTATTGAAGAATCGACTATGTAACTGCTTTACATACCTGTCGGCAAAGTTGCTAATATATATATAGCCTTCATAACGTCATAATTTGTAATGATTTAAATTTTTCTCGACATGTTGTTTTAAATGGCAATCGTAGTATGGTGCGTATTGCCTTTTTTTGAATTATAAATACGCGTTCCGCAGATGGGCTATTTCCCCAGAATATTAAACCAAAGTTTACAATAGACTGAAAACTGGAAAAATAAAGGGTTCTTAGTACATTTAGATTTACATCTTCTCTTATTGCTCTTAATGCATATACTATTTTTGACAATTTTAAACAAGTTTGTTCTATGTGTGGAATAAAATTGAGTGTCCTATCTAAGTGAACTCCTAGACACTTGCAACTGTTATTAATTTTAATATTATTCCCATTTATAGATACTTGATTTGCAATTTGAACATTTTTATAATCTGTAGTAAATAACAAATAATCGGTCTTATTATTTTTTAAAACGAGTTGGTTTTGTATCATCCAATTTTCAGTCAGTTGCAAGTACTTACTAATTTCTGACTTTAGTACATCATAATTTTGGTTCATAAAAAGAAAATTTACACCATCAGCATAAGTTACAATTAAATGTTCTTCATTTTCAATCAAATTTGGTAAATCATTTGCATAGAATAGAAATAACAAAGGGCCGAGGACACTACCCTGTGCAACCCCAACATTAAGTGTTTTTGAATCTGAAATATGTGTTTGACCTTGTTTACTTATTTTAACTTTCTGTGGTCTATTTGTTAAGTATGTACCTAACCAATAAAGGGATGTATCTCTTATTCCATACATTCCCAGTTTAGTAAGTAATATATTGTGGTTGACACAATCAAAAGCTTTTGAAAGGTCCAAAATATTCCACATGGAATATTTTCTCCATCCAAAGCCCCATATAAGCCTCAGTGAAAGTGTATATGGCAGTATCAACACTCTTACTGTTTTGGAAACCATGTTGTGAGCTATTTAAAATATTGAATTCTACTAGAAACTCGATCAATCTTGTTGCGTATATTTTTTCCAGAAGTTTAGAAAAAACACTTAACATATTAATTGGGCGATAATTTTCGCAATTTGCTGTTGATCCTTTTTTAAATAAAGGCGTTATTATTGAGCATTTTAATATATTTGGAAATACACCGCAAGTAAATGAGTAGTAATATTGAATCAAAATTTTTTTTAAAAAGTGATTGTGTAATGTTATCATGGCCACAACTACTTGTTAAATTTAATGTTTTAGTTATTTTAATAATCTCTTTATTGGTTACGACTGATAATGTAAAAGATTTATGATTTCTATCAATTGTATTTACATATTCAAAATGTGGCATATTTTTGAAAAGTTCAGCAAAATATTGATTTAGTTTATTACTGATTTCACTTTCCTCTCCAGCAGGAAGTTCATCTTTCTTTTTTTACTTTAATTTTGTTTAGATCGTTTACAAGTTTCCACATTACTTTACTTTTATTTTCTGAATTATTTACAATGTTTTCATAATGTTTATGTTTTTTTAATTCTAATAATTTATTATATTTTTGTTTCAAAAATTATATTGACTTTTATATTCAGGATTACAACGAGCAATAGTAAATGTTACGTCAAGAATCTTTTTCATTTCTATCACCTTCTCAGAATTAAAATTACATTTTTTCTTCAAGCGTGCTAAAATATGAATTTTACTATATCGCATTGAATATATTTTTTATTTATTTATTTATTACCAACTCTCCTTTACATATTAATTTAATAAAATATAAAGGACCTATAGGAGGCAAAATGCCCGTACATAGGTTGGTACATACAACAAAAAATAATACAATAAATTCACACAATTAAAGAAAAGAAAATACCTTCCAAAAATTAAATATAAATTAACGGTAATTACACATGTTTGTTTCAAATATCACTATAAATTATACAAATATAAAAATTTATAATAAAAAAACTCAAACTCATATTGCAATACAATGTAAATTATAATACGATATTTTTGATGCTATCTTTAACCTTTTCTTAAGTACTTTGCTATTTACATTTAAATTTTTAAGTTATTTGGTAATTTGTTAAAATACTTTTTAGCGTAGTAAACATAACTTCTCTGACCAATAGTTAATGTATGTCTAGGTAATCTAACACTTTTAAACCTTGAGTTTCTTGAATTATTTGTATATTCATTTTTAAGTTCATTATATTGATGTGTAATAGAGTTAAGAACAAAAACTTGTCTAATACTCAAAGGTTTATCCGGATCTTGATTATTCACACCTATAACTTTAAGGATGCACTTCTGAAGTCTATCTAATGGGTCTAAAAATGTTTGGTAAAGACCACCCCATCCTATGACAGCATAAACTACAACACTATGGAATAGTCCATAGTATATCTGAATCAACTGGTTTCTAGATAGCAGTTGTCTAAGTCTGTAGAAAACATATACTAAGTATTTTGTTTTTTAATAATCTTCTATATGTAAATCCCACTTAATGTTACAGTCATAAGTTACACCTAAATATTTGTTATGTGTAACCCTGTTTAGATTCTGTCCATTTATTTTAATTTCAATATCTGGTGGCAAAGAGTCTCTATAATTACCAAAAGTAATAAAAACGGACTTATTTACATTAAGCACAAGCTTATTTTTATAGAGCCACGAGTAGATAACATCTAACTTAGTTGACATTGATAAGGAAAGTGCTGTCCAAGTTTTATTATTCATTGGTACTGCTGTGTCATCCGCATATGCTACTAGGTCACATTGATAAGTTAAAAGATCATTAATGTATAAAATAAAAAGAAAAGGCCCAAGAATTGAACCTTGAGGAACTCCAGTATTCATTATAATTGGTCTACCTTAACTCCATTGACCACAACACTTTGTACTCGGTTACGCAAATAACTCTCAAATAGTGACAAACACACACCCTCACACCCATATTGTTCAGTTTGTATAAAAGAATATTATGGTCTACCGTGTCGAAAGCTTTAGAATAATCTAAGAACGCAACAATAGTTGGATTACTAACACTTAAATTGTTATAAATAAATTTACTTAATAGCGCTATAGCATCGTTAGTACTTTTCCTTTTAAGAAACCAAATTGTTTGTCGCTTATTAAATTATGCTTAATTACAAATTTATATAATCTATTAAAAATGATCTTTTCAAATACTTTAGCTAAATTAGATATTAATGCAATTGGGCGATAATTATTTACAACTTTTTGAACCTTCTTTATGTACCGGGCATATATCAGCAGTCTTAAATTGATGTGGACATTTACCATACGAAATACTTTTATTAATTATATGAGTTAGACCGAGTAATGTATGGCGAAGCAAGTTTAATAATATAAGCATGTAGACCATCATACCCCCGCTTTATTCTTGAGTTCTTGAATAGTACGAGATACTTCTAATGTATTTGTCGGCTCAAGAAACAGAGAATGCGGATTAATTGGTATATTCGGTATGACATGATGCTGCACAGGTGGGGAAACACTATTATTAAGATTAGTAACAACTGTACTGAAAAATTCACTAAAATAATTTGCTTTGTTGTAATTATTATTATTTAATTCATTGTTAATCAGAATTTCATTTATTTGCCTACTTCTTGTTTTATTATCTAATTTACTATGCACAAAATTCCACAATTTTTTAGTATCACAGTTTTGTATAAGTTTTTGTTCATGTTTATTTTGGCAGCTCTAAGTAGCCTCTTAAGCACTCTTTCATAGTTAAAGAACTGTTCTTTTTTTAATAAATTATCACGATCTTTCTTCCAAGATTTAAAAAGCTTATTTTTCGTATTTACTGAGTTTACAAGAGCTGGTGTAATCCATGACTTCCTATGTTTTTGCGTTCTGGGTTTATTCTTTAGAGAGACTTTATTGATATTTTGAATTTTGATTATTAAAAGATCTAAAGCTTCTTCGTGGTTTTCAATATCACATATTTCTACCCAATTCTCGGAAGCGCACAAATCGATGAACTTTTTTTTGTTAATTTCGAATGTACATTTATGTTTATTTTTAATATTGTTTCCATGCAGTGAAATTAGTAGAGGGTAATGATCAGTAATAGCATCAATTAATTTACCTGAAGTTGCTGAATAATTGCTTTTCATAAAAATGTGATCAATGCAGGTTCCTTCATTTTCATTCCCAAGCGAATGCGTACATGTATTTATCATTGATTGATATCCATTTTGAAGTAATTGATAAAAATAATTTTCAGTTTTTCTATCAAATTTTATAAGATCCAGATTAACATCCCCAAAATTAAATGATTGGATACAGATTTATTGCTTAAAATAAATTGTTCGTGGTCATTGATAAAATCATCCACTTCATAATCATGACACCGATATAATCCTGAAATTTTAAACACACTTTTATCAGTTAATTCAATTATCACACTAATGACTTTTAATTTGTTGTATTGTTCGTTTAATGTTTGATACTGTATTTCATTTTTACATAAATAATTACGCCATCTGCTCTATTTAATCTGCTATTATTTGTAAAATATGTGTATTTTTCAATCCCTACAAAGTTAATTTCGTCCGTTAGCCACGCTTCTGTACATATTATTACATCTGGTTTACGCACTAAAGTACCATTCAAAGTTTCAAGCTTCAAGATATTTCTTCTTATACTTCTTATGTTAACATGTAAGATGAGAAGTTCAGATTTAAGAAATATAGGATTAAAATTAATTTTAGATATTTCGTCAAAACTTAATTCCTCATTAATATTATAATCCATTAAAATTAATAAAATTAATTAAACGCAAATATGCTATTTATTAATTAGATTACATAATTGTTTTAGTTCACTGGAGTTATTTTGTAAGGTGGATCAGGTTTCCAGGGATAATTTGTATCACTTACAAATTTTTCCCACTTTATCTTATAGCTTTCACAACTATGAACATCATTAGCAGAATGTTCATAGGATCTTTTTTTGTTTAAGTATTTGTTAGCAGTTAAACAATTTATACATTTCTTAATATCAGAATTACATTTAGTAGCATCATGATTTCCTGAGCATATGTAGCATGTTTGTTTCCTCTTTAAAGTATCTACGCATGTTTTCAATGAATGATTATACCCACAACAGTTTTTGCAACGTTTTACATTAAAATTATCATACGCTTTGCAATTTTCAAAACCAACAAATACAGATTTTACCTTCATTATTTTAGCGTATGCATCACAACTTACTTCCGCTAACGCAATGTAGTTGTTACTATTCCGATTCTTGAACTTATGTACAATTTTTACACTATTTGTTGGTAAACAATTTCTACGTACAATGTCATTCGATAGTTCTTCGTTGTCCATATCTTCAGATATGTTCACTATTCTTATCTGTGGATTATTTTTAATACATTTTTCCGCTGTTAATATATCATTATTTTCCGTATTTATTACCTTAAGAATACTTTCTGAATCTTGTTTATTAAAACACTTTAAGTAAATATTTCAAAAAATATAGAACGACTACATTATTTTACGGCGTACAATAATATTATTATTTTACGCTCAATTAGTAACTTAGTTTGCCGGTAGAGGTATTAGCACTTTTAAGCAGAAACGCCATTTAAAATTTAAACTTTTAAAAATGTCGCAAATTGAAGGAACTCCATTTAAAATAAAACAAATCGGCGATGTCTTAGTTGAAAATTTGATCCCCAACAAATCGCGAAAAATATATGATTTTGCTTACAATACATTTTTGAAATGGGCGCAAGAAAATAATATAATCAATTACACAGAAAATGTTATGTTAGCGTATTTTTCCCATTTGGCGGAAACTATGAAAAGTTCGTCATTATGGGCACAATATTCCATGCTAAAGTGCCAATTAAATATTAAACATGACATAAACTTAAAAATTACGCAAAATTAATTTCCTTCTTGAAGCGCCAAGCTGATGGGTATCAACCAAAAAAGCAAAAGTTTTCTCAAAAGAACATTTTAATAACTTTTTACAAAATGCGCCAAACAATGAATATTTGGCCATGAAGGTAATTTCAAATATAACTTTTTCAATCGCTAAAGTAGATACTATTTTCTTAGATCGTATTAATATTCGGAGTTAGTGGGGCATGTCGTTGCGACGAACTAGTCAATTTAAGAATACAGGATATCGAAGACCTGGAACGTATAATACTAGTAAAAATTCCTAATACTAAAACGAATAAGTCACGGACATTTACCATAGTTGGAGATTTTTATTTAAATTTATGTAGACAATATATGACACTTCGACCTAATGACATCAACATAACAAGACTCTTTTAAAATACCAAAATGGTAGATGCCACCGTGTCGTTATGGGGATACATTAAATTTCAGGTATACCAAAACAAGTGGCAACTTTTTTAAAACTACCTAATCAGAGGAATACACTGGTCATACACTGCGACGAACCTCAGCTACATTGTTAGTTGACAATGGTGGAGACATTACCACTCTAAAAGACACGGTGGATGGAAATCTAACAATGTAGCTGAGGGATACATCGAAGACTCCCTTTCAAACAAACGTGAAATTGCCAATAGAATATTAGGGTGCGATGAAGGTAACACATCTACCGTAACATCAGGTGATCTTAACAGGCCTAGTACTTCCACCGCAACATCGAGCATATCCCAGTCAAGTGAATATGAAATCCATCACGACTATAATGACGTCAATGTCAGTTCTAAAACAGCAAGTAGTGGATTAAATATTATTAACTCGACATTACAAAATTGTACCTTTAATATTACTATAAATAAGAAATAGGTATCTTTTCCACTATATAGTTACTACAAAAGAATGTTTGTTTTAAGTTTTCATCTGAAATAAGAGTTAATTATTATTATTGTTGTATTGTTAAATAATTATAGCTTTCTTTCTTACTCTACAAATTAATACAAAAATTTTCCTTTTACAAACCGTGTTAATACACACAACAAAAATAATGTTGTTTGACAGTCATGTTTGACAGTTGTAAAGTTGAGTTAACGCTGTTGCCTATTCATTCTAAAACCACCTCAATTACTTCAAGAATTTGTTTTTTTTACGCTTGAAGAAAAAATAGTATATGCTACACGGAGTCGAACGCCTTTTTGTGTTTCGCAAAGTATTTTGCGGCCTCAGCTGCGCTTCGGCCGCAATACCTTTGCTCAACACAAAAAGAATGCGTTCTACTCCTAGTAGCATAATATACTATTATTCGTATTAACGTAGTCATCTGCATAAATATGAAACAGAACAAAAAAAATATATTGTCGAAAGTACAGATAAGTAAAATTACGTAGGGGAGTTAAAACAGGAAAAAAGAAAATAGGTAGGCGCTACTGTACGTGACTGTGCTAAGAAAGACTCGTCGGCTTATTGTGTTAAAAACAGAAAACACACTGCACTGCAATGTCCAATGTTGAATTGCACATTGCAATCAGTTTTAAAATTAATACCCAGTTTGACTTATTTTTGGTTTTGGATGCAGATGTCTTCTCTTAGAAGTCGTCGTGTTATCAGTTAGATAGCCACCTGGTGCACGGTATCTCCACAAGAGGTCGGATAACTATCAGTTTCCTAATAAGACCTAGTTCAGCAAAATAGAACACCACATCAAAATCGAACAGGACAGAAAACAAAATTAATCCCCATCTGCGCTGGATACGGATTTTTTCAGAAAACGACAAAGTTATCACTTTTAATTAAACTTCCAGTATTATGCCGTCATCAATTTTGTCGATGCAACACTATCAACACTTACTCGAAGATTCCTACAAAATTAATTACTATTTACTACAGCCATCTACTACCACGTTCGATCGTCTCGACGAGTTGCCTAAATTTAATTACAATAAATATCAACATGAAAACTGAAGAAAGAAATAATAATTTACAAAATCCGTACGACGTGGCAGCTAAAACTGTTTGACAAACGCAACTACCAAGAGGAGAAACTGAAATTTAATAAATTGTGTTATAACTGAACCAAACAATTTACTTACAATAGAGGTTGTTATAATGACATTTACTTTTTGCATATGTAAAATGTTGTATCATATTAACTACACAAAAACTAAGAAACAAGATCTATTTTATATGAAATTTTCAACACACTACACACAATTTAAACAACAAATGCTAATCATTGTGTGTTTTTGAAAACCCGTACCCTTCTAAGTTTACAATGTATCATACACAGCTTTTTATAGAAAGGCTACATAGAGGTGTTTAAGCAGCATAAATAGTGATATATTTATTTTGGCAACAGCAACGAATCATTATCTAGTTTTTTTTACGTCATAATAATTTTGAATGTTAAGAATATTGTATATTAAAAAAAAAATTGAAATTGATGATCCATTTTCTAAGAAAGGTAACGTAAAATTTTAATACTTTATCCAATTGGTAGAACCAAAATTGCAATCCAACACGTGCACGTCATTGGGAAACGTATTCTCTGGGTCGGCTGATTTAAATTTTAAATACGCACAATTTTATAGAATAAAAATTGACTCCCTACATTTTCTGTATTTACAACAATTTGAAAAGTTGTTAATTTAAACATTTGTTATATTTATGTGAACGAAGAGCAGAAATTAATACGATATTTGAAATTTCTTTTAGATTGTCCTATTGCATCTTCTGCTCGACTATTTCCGCTTCATTTACAGTTTAGCTCCTTGAGTACAATTTTCACTGGAAAGTCGTTCACTACGTCTTTCAAATTATTTATTTAATGTAATAATTATTTAAAATTCAATAAGCTTCGTTAAAACTTTAGAAATATTAGAATTTTATTATAACGGTGCTAATTTACCAAAGTTTGATTTTTTTGTTCTTTACAAAATTTGCAAGGATTACTTTATTCGTTAAAATTGGAGATCTTTTGTTGACGATTCAACAACAAATGCAAAGTTAGCTTTTCGCTGTTCTCAGTTTACCTTACCATTAATTAATTACTGTTTGATATTTTACCGCCTCAATTACACTGTAATTGCAAAAAGTTTAAATACAATGTTGTACAATGAAGTGGATACACAAAGTAATTGTAATTAAAGTTGTGCTTAACTTTATTTATTCATAGTTTGCAAATAGGTAATACTAAATATTTATGTTACAGGAAGCTTGGCAAAGACCACAGACCTTCTGTCCTCAATATCGTATATTAACACCGAATTAGAGGGTCATCCTCCGCTTTGGATTACTGTTCGAGTCGGAACCTACCATAATGACATTTACATTAATAACGCCAGGATATTGCAGAATCAGTCAAACATCAAAGGAAAATACAATGGCAAAGAACAGGTATTTACTTACAAATAACTTAAATTTAAGCATTGTGTTTAATTTTTAAAGTAGATTAATTGTTTCAATCTAAAGCCATATTTTTCCATTTTAATCATTACAATCTCCATAATTACATCATATCCTTCACGTGCTCTATAATTAACGAATTCTGTTTATATTTTAAACTTACGTACTAATTAACTATGTCTTAATGGAATTAATTTACATTTACTTATAAAAATAAAATTTAAAGAAAACGTAGGTAACTTTTTAATTTGTTGAGCGTAACGTCGAAGCCAACGTTAGGTATTTAAAAATTGCAAGGTTTGTTTTGAAACTACCAACCACCAACAGGAGATTCGATCTTCCTTAACGAAATACAGATTGATAAAGAAAAAATTTTC
Source organism: Abscondita cerata (assembly GCA_030710515.1). NCBI lineage: Eukaryota > Metazoa > Arthropoda > Insecta > Coleoptera > Lampyridae > Abscondita > Abscondita cerata. The sequence continues at coordinate 250,464 of JALBCR010003240.1, forward strand.
AAACATTTACTTTTTTCATATTAAGCTGAGATTTGGCATACCGAAACGTCTTATTAAAAACAAGTTAAGCTTCAGTTAAAATAAGCAAAAACTGCACGCCCTGTTTTTGTAAAAAAAAATTTTTTTACGATCGTACAAAAATTGACAGCTTTTTGCAGCAATTACTGTTTACAGCAATGTATTAGTGCAAAATAGTTAATTATGCACCAAGGCCTACGGCTCGTGTAACAATTTTCATGCTAGGGCTTAAAAGTACATTACACCTGTGGTGCATACAAATTTTTTGCACTTTTTAGTAATACTAAGTCGAAACAGATTTACTTATTAATTACATATTTCATTTTAATTTTAATACATACAAAAAAAATTAAATTAATAGTTCTAATAAATTTAGAAAAACAATCAAATAAATGAATAACTCTTAATTAATAATTAAAAATTCAAATTTACGAACGTAAACTGGTCGCGACCTCTAGTGTAGCTTACAAGAATTAAGAATAAAATGTTCTTCTGTACCGGCATTCCTAAACGTCATTTAAAAATTTAAATTACAAAACTTCCAAAATTAGTGAATATGGAAACTGATAATCAAGAACTTTCTAATACTCCTCCTGGTATTAAAGAGGGAGCAGATAACGTGGTTCCGGATTTGTTACTTGCTAAATCCAGAAAAATATGTGAAAAGACATACGATTACTTTTTAAAATGGTGTCGACTTAAAAAACCAACAAACTACACGGAAAATGTGCTTTTAGTGTATTTTGCTGAAATTTCCAGGTCTTCTACATTTTGGTCATTTTATTCTATACTGAAAGCAACTTTATGTTTAAAAAATAACATAGATATTGGCAAGTTTGTAATAATTGTAATCAGTTAATTGAATTAAACAAATAATTTCACAATTATGGGTTATGTAAGATTTACTCCAGTTCTACACTTTTAGAAAATTTTGTCTTATATTTAAATTCTACAATTTAATTTTATATATTTTCTGAAAAAAATTAGATTTTTTAAGAATGATTTGTAGTTATTCTCATGTCACTTATCATGCATAATTTCGTACCGTTTATTATTATTTTGTCTATGATTAATCGTAAATTCTCGGATCAACTCGGTATTAAAACGATATATGCGGGCCTAAAAGTAAAAACGGGCCTAAAACTAAATAATGCGGGCGTAAAAGTAAATCGAGCGAAAAAGAGTCGTTTTACGCTCACAGAAGCGGGTGTAAAGTGAATCACTAAATATAGGAAGTGCAAAATAGTTATTTATGTACCAAGTGTGTAAAGTAACACTTTTAAGCCCTCAATCATGTGAGGGCTTAAAAGTACTTTACACCTGTGGTGCATACAAATTTGTTTGCACTTCTTAGTAATACTAAGTCGAAACAGATTTACTTTTTAATTACATATTTTATTTTAATTTAAAAATACAATAAAACCTTAAATTAATAGTACTAATAGGATTAGTTGTTGTTATTTTAAAGGTATTAATAACAACAAATTAATTAAATAATTTAAATTTACGAACGTAAATTGGTCGCGACCTCTAGGGTAGCTTACAAGAATTAAGAATAAAATGTTCTTCTTTACCGGCATTCTTAAACGGCATTTAATAATTTAAATTACAAAACTTCCAAAATTAGTGAATATGGAAACTGATAATCAAGAACTTTCTAATACTCCTCCTGGTATTAAAGAGGAGCAGATAACGTGGTTCCGGATTTGTTACTTGGTAAATCCAACAAAATATATGAAAATACATACGATTACTTTTTAAAATGATGTCGACTTAAAAAAGCAACGGAAAATGTGCTTTTATTGTATTGACTCCAGTTCTACAAGAAAATTTTGCTTTATATTCAGATTCTACAATTTAATTAAAATTTGATTTTTTAAGAATAGGTAATAATTTGTAGTGATTCTCATGTCATTTCTCATGCATAATTTCGTACCGTTTATTCTTATTTTGTCAATGATTAATCCTAAATTCTCGGATCAATTCGGTATTAACGATATATGCGGGCCTAAAAGTAAAAGCGTGCCTAAAAGTAAAAAATGCGGGCGCAAAAGTAAATCGAGCGAAAAATAGTCGTTTTACGCTTGCGGAAGCGGGTGTAAAGTGAATCATTAAATATAAGAAGTGCAAAATAGTATATTATACACCAAGGTTGTGAAGTCTGTCATTATTGCCTTAGCACCAGTTAATAAGGTTCGTAAGCAGTTTGAGCTGGCAAAAAATTTAAAACCTACTTTAAAATTAACATTTTGGGGCTCGTAAAATATAATTTTAGTGAAAATTGTTTGTATTCCTTTGTATATCTTCTGCTTCTTAGTGGTTTATTTTTTAAGCCCACTTGGGCTGTCACAATTTGTGCTCGGCTTTCAGGAAGTAATCGTTGGGAGATGTTAACTTCAATTGAAGTGCTTTCTTTTCACGTTGCAATTTAAGAATGTTTCTCCGTAATTTTCTTTACCTAAGAGTATTTGAGCTGCAAGCTTGAGTAGTTTTGGTATAGCTAGAGATGTTAACGGGCATTTATTGCTTCGTCAATATACCTTGCATCATTTAAATATTGGGTTTCAGAAATTGACACGTGTAATTCATTTAGGAATGGCAAGTGTTCGCCACATACTCGTTAAGTTTTTAGAGTCGACATTCTTATGCAACAGATCGGACCTTCCAGATTCTGTTAACCATTCAAAACACCTACAACCAAATGTTTGTAATTTACTTAAAATTCTTGATGTAACTTAACTCGCCTGGTTAAATCTCCTTTGGGAAACCTGAAAAAACTGATTTTACCATCATATTTGATAAATAAATAAATTCAGGTTATGTATTTGCGGTTATGGGATGGGGGCGCGAATTTTAAACTAATGGCATTTTTTTATTCAAACAATTTTATCGTGTTAGGTAATTTTAAGCAGCAAATACGTTTAGAGACAATCTCCTGGATATACAAAATTGTGTTTCACTCGTTTTTGTTAAACAACTATTCTTAGATTCTCAAAAATTTTAATTTGTCTATTATTAACCTAGGTCAACAATAGAAAAAATTATTAACCACTAATAGAGAAATTCAACTTCTCAGTTGGCTAGGAGACGCAATAATTGTCCACTTCACAGCTAGTAGTAGAAAAAATATATTTGTTGCACGATGCATGAAGTTGTGTATGCACTTTTGCACTAGTTACCCAAGTAACTATTTTTATAGATTCTGAAAATGAAATTATAGTGTTTGTACTTTTTTTATTCGTCACCCGCACCCGTTTTCAAAATATTTGCATTTGCTCTTTAATAACAGTGCGCTAGACAGTGATTTCATCCTTCAGACTAAATTGATACTTATTGATTATAGAAAAATCTTTTACTTTTATGATCAGGATGTATAAGATGAATGTTTTCTTTTTATTTTTCGACTATAACATGGAAATAAAGAAAGATAATTAAATTGGACCGAAACGCTTGAAAGCTTCATCTTTGTAACCTAATCAGAACTGTTATGTCTTGGGTGGATTTGAATTATTATAAGACATGTTTAATTATTAATTACTGGATATATTTAATGTAGTTATTTAATTACAGTACAACCTCTATAATCCGGACAATAGATTGTAAAGGGGGTGTCCGGATAAGTGATTTGTCCGGATTACTGAGTATGAGCCAAAGCATAATGTTACGATACAAATAAAATCCAGAATAATTTATAAAACATTTATTATTTACCACAAACGTAATCTTTCATAAAAAAATAAAAATAGGTAGGTATGCCAAAGATATTTAAAAATTTTAAATAGAAAAATGTAAACAGTATTGTACATATATTCTGTACTATATGTATGTACTGTAATTAAAAGTTTAAACAAACAAATGTTAGTTACGTTGGAACTATCTTAAAAAAATCAGTAATATTTTTCTGTTTTTTGACTCGACATCTTTTTACAGCAAAATTCTTTAGTTCGAAAAGTAACTCAATTTGATTGTCTGGTATATTGTTTTCTGATGCCCATTGGATGCAGTTGTTAAAGGACCTTACGGCATCTTGGTGTTTAACTTTTGCCACAATTTGAACATCATCATCGCTAGAAGAATCGTTCTGTACATCATTTGTTTCAGCAAGAATATCGTTGTCTGTTAGGAAAATGTCAGTCTCAGAGCCACTCCCCGTAATCCACGCTTCTACATCTTCATTTGAAATATCGGCGCCTAATATTTGTTCACCAAGAGCTTTTACCTCATTTAATTCATTTTGGAGTTGTTTCGATTTCATAATTTTCCTTGTTAAAGTTGCCAAAGGAATGTTTTCTTCTTCATCCTCGTCGTCTGAAGCCACCTCCTGGGTAGACAACAATGGCTTCCAAGACTTTTTGATTAGGTCTGGATGCACTTGGTACCATGCTTCGTGTAACGAAAACACTACGTTTTTAAGATTAATGCTCTTCAACATTGTAGGAATGTCAGTCTCAGATGCTACAATTTTTTAAGCAAGTCCTTTCTGTAATAGAGTTTTACGGCTTGGATGACATGTTGATCCATGGGCTGTATTAATGGTGTACAGTTGGGTGGTAGGTACATAACACAGATTTGATTGTCATCGCTTTTGAGATCAACTGGGTGCCCTGGGGCATTGTCTAATAATAACAGAGCTTTTGGAGGTAAATTCAATTCTTTTAATTTTTTTCTTACTGCCGGCACGAATTCAGTATGGAACCATTCACGAAATAAGTCCTTTGTTACCCAACCTTTTTTTTGTCCTTTATAAGATACAGGAACAAAGGAATTTCCAAAAGCTCTTGGTTTTGCTGATTTTCCAATAACAAACAATCGTAACTTATGGGACCCAGATGCATTAGCACACGGCATGAAGGTTATTCTATCTTTACTAATTTTTCGCCCTGGCGCTGACCTTTCATTACCATGGGCTAGAGTTTTGTTTGGCAAGACTCGCCAAAATAGCCCGCTTTCGTCGGCATTATAAATCTGATCGTGTTGAAGGCCCATTTCTCTGATTTTTGAAAGTAGCTTTTCTTTAAATGGCTCCACTGCATCAACATTGCTTGACAGAATTTCACCTGTAATAGTCAACTGCCTTATGCCATATCTCTCTTTAAATTTTGCAACCAACCGCTGCTTGCTTTGAAATCGCCACTTAAGTTTAGTTGCTGATAATAAAACTTTGCCTTCTCAGATATAAGTTCCCCTGATAATGGGGTTCCTATAACAAAAGAAAAATGATTTTTGTTGAATACATATGTGGACTTTCAAATGTTTTCTTTTAATTTTTCTCTAGACGACGCATTTGACAAAATTAAATGAAATTAGAACTTTTTTAATTGCATGTTTATGCACATACAAAAATAAAAAAACCACAATTTATAAATTGCCTAAATGTCATTTTTTTACTTACCTCTAGCCCTTTCCTGAACAAACCAAGTGTACAAAGCTTTTTCCATGGCTGGATATGCACTTAACCTTAGGGTCTTCCTTTTATCTAAATTATGATCCTCCGCTACATAATCCATTATGTTGGCTTTATTTTTACAGATATCCGAAACTGTAGATTTTCCAATACTATATTTAACAGCAACTGATCTGACACTTTCTCCTGAATCCACCGATCTAATTATTTCACGTTTTTGTTGTAAATTTAACGTTGTATGTTTTCTCTTCGACATTTTGTAACAATAAACACCTTCCTGTGCACTTGTCGCGAATTTAAATGATATAATACAGCGTAAAACCCAACTGCCAAAGACGCTCTGACAGGCTTAAACACGCAAAATATTGCGCGCGCAGCGACTGTCCGGATTAAAGAAATGCGTCCGGATTATGACTTTTGTAATTTAGTGTCCGGAGTACTGGATGTCCGAATTTAAGTGTGTCCGGATTATAGAGGTTATACTGTATTGACAGTTTGGTACAGAATACATTATTGATAAAAATCTAGTTTTGTTACACGGCGACCGAATCAGATATTCGGTTGTTCAACTCACGCACTCTGGTTATAGAAAAAATTTACCCTATGTGTACTTTTAAATGAAAAAATATCAAATCATGGGTGCGATATAGGCAACCAGTTATACCACGTTATACTTCCAAGTTGGGTAAGAATTATTAATTTTTTTATCCAGAAATATTTTTTTCATAAATTATTAACGCAAATTGCAAATAAACAATAATTTATTAACGCAAACAAATAACTAATGAAAACAAGGTTAGTAAATTAACATTTTATCAATGAACTTTAACAATATTTAATAGGTACTCATTGCTTTAATGACCCAATAAATACTCAAAATGTCCACCTTGCCTGTCGAGACAATAAGCTAAGCGGTCTTGAAAGCAATGTAAAGAATTTTGAACAAATTGTGGATTCATTTCATTACATGCAATGCGTATACGATCTATTAATTCGACTATGTTTTGAATGGGTACATTACTATAAACTTTGGCTTTTATGTTACCCCATAAAAAAAATAATTAGGAGCAAAGTCTACTGATCGGGGTGGCCACGAAATAGGACCAAATCTTCCAATCCAGCGTCTTTCAAAAGCGCCGTTAATAAAGTTTCTTATTATATTCGTCGAATGTGCCGGAGCACCACCCATTTGCCACCAAGGTTCTGGAATTATGTACTCTCGCAATAAATTCAAAAAACTTTACAGCTGTTAAATTTCCATCGATAAAAAATGGGACAATAAGAGAGTTATTTACGATCCTAGCCGAACATTAACTTTTTGGGGGTACTGTTTCTGAGTTAAGTTTTGGGTATGAGGATTGGTACAGGACTAGTATCTGAATTAATAAAAGGGAAAAATAAAGGATTAGTACAAACCGGAAATTCTGGTAGCTTCATCAGTAAATATTATTTAACTTAATATTTCTTCATTTTCATTCAACGAATTAAACATTGTTTCACAAAAATTGGTACGCTTTATTTTACCTTCCTCGGTAAGTTGTTGAAGATTTGAAATTTTATAGGGTTTATACTTAAATTCTTTTAGGGTTCTGTATATGGAGCTATACGAGATTTCAAAATGTTTAGCCACATCTAAAAGTGATTCTGTAGGCCGTTCCTCAACATAACGGAGGATATTTATTTTCATTTCTTTGGTTATAATATGATTGGTTTTGCTTCTTTTTCTATGACCAGTTATAATATAACCATCTTTTTTAAATTTGTTAAAAATATTGAGAATGGTTTTCCAAAGGTCTAACCGCACTACGGGTTTTCTCACTCGCGTCGATCTGCGGGGCACTAAGGCTGACTGTGATGATAGACTGTTGGTTTCTGTTTCTTTTGATGTTGAACACCTTCTATCTTCAGAAGGTTTACTGTTGGGACTTCTTCGCGTTGTTGGAGTTATGAAGGTATTTCAGAACTTTCTGCTACTTGAAAACCTTGCGCTTGTTGTTCGTGACTATTATTTTTCCCTTGAATCACTGTCTGGTTGTTTTTGTGATTTGTTTACTCCTAGGGTATGTATGTTTCGTAGCTTCTGACTGGCATGGCATTACCATTGTTATTTTCTGGACCTACTTCCGTTATGCTCAGTTGATTGCTATGCCTTTTGATAGTATATCTATTGTCTAGCTCAATTAGATAGTGTAACTTTCCAAGCTTCTCTACTACCATTCCGTATTTCCACATTTGGGACGAGGTATAGTTTCTAGATTGGACTCTCTCTCCCAGGCGAGATCTTTATTGAGTGTCATTTGAATTTTATTTTCAGGGTTAAAAAATTCTCAATAAATCTAGTCTTGTTCCTTTTTAAAAATAATTCTTCTGGAGTCTTGGCCGATATTGTTAGATATTTGATTTCATATAATTTTGCGTGAACTGTTTCTAGTTCGTGATCGCCTTCAATTTTGTTTTTAGTGTTTCAACAAATCTTTCAGCTTGTCCAATTGTGGCTGGGTAGCGTGAAGCAATGAAATTTTGTCTTATTCAATATCTGTTGCAAAACTGTTTAAATTCGTTTGAAGTAAAAATAGCTGCATTATCAGATGCTAAAATTTGGAGCAATCCATTCCTGCTAAATATTTCTTGTAGATGACATATTGTAGAGGCGGATGTTGGAGTATGTTTTGAAGCGATAATTTCGATTTGGCGCCAATTCTTATGAAGAAATAATGTCCTTGGAAAGGACCTGTATAATACATGTGTGTTCGTTGCCAAATGTTTTCTGGGGTTTGCCATGTATGTAGTGGTACTTTTGATGGCAACTTTTTCACGTCGCAGCATGCTTTACTTGACTTTGCAATGTGCTCAATATCTTTATCGATATTCTTACAGTAGCAATAATTCCATGCTCGCTCGATTTTCGGTGTCGGATTTGGTAGTCAAATCCGCTCAAAAACATGGCACAAGCAGTGATAGCCCGAAGGCGTTTCTTTCCGTCGAAAATATATGTCAATGGTTTGTTTTCTGACATTAATGCAAATTTTCTTCTATACAAATAAATGAAAAATTTGTTAAATGTCCAGTATATTGCAGTAGCTTCTTTGTCCAGCTGGGAATAATTAGCTTCCGCATGTCTCAAAGCCCTAGAAGCAAACATGGCCGTTTTTTCACATGCAGCTGTCCATTTAAAAGGAGTGTTTCTTCTTAACAGCTGATATATGGAGTACATTATTTCTGTAATATTCGGAATTTTGCATAATAAGAGACGTATTCAATGAAGGAACGGACTGCCGCAATATTTTTGGGCCGAGGAGCAGCCATAATAGCTTCTACCTTGCCAGGCGATTTTTGGAGACCTTCTGCATTCACTACTTGGCCTAAGTAAGACATTTCTGAAGTGAATAATTTGAATTTCTTTCTGTTCAGGTGCAAGTTCTTTTCCTTCAAACGATCTAAATATTATCTATAAATTAGTGAAATTCATTTAGGGCTGTTTTTACACCAAATGCGAGTCTTTTCATTTTATATGATCCCCTATGCGTTGAAATAGTTTGGAGTTTCTGGCATTCTCCATCTACAGGAAGGTGGTTTCTCGAAGACTATTAAGAACATCGTCTATTAATGAAATAAGGTATCTTGCATCTTGCAAATTTGGGTTGATTATTGGTTTGTAATCGGCACATAAACAAACATTACTGTCTGGTTTGAGCACACATACAAGCGGTGATCCTTAAGCAGAGTAATCAACCCTTTCGATAATTCCTTGATTTTCTAGCAAATCAAGTTCTGCTTCCACTTTAGGTTGGAGTGAATAAGGTTAAAAATAAAATAAACTTTAAACCACATGTAGCAGAAGAGGAGCATACCAAAAACTGTTTGAATACAGTTTTTGTGCAGTTTTTGGTGTTTTCTTTTTCTGTTACAGATAGATAAAATGTGTATAGACTAAAATATTGTAAAAAAGTAAAGAGTTTTATCTAGGTTCAATTACATTTTAGTTTGCAACATTGTTTCAATTTACAAAAAAAATTGGCAAACATTGCATTTTGAAAAAGTTTTTCTAATAACTTTTTTCAGTATTTTTAGAAACAACCCAACTTTTGATTTTTTTTTTTAAAACAGGCACCCGCTGTTTTCTGATGAATCGTCATCTTGATCGGAACACAAATTGATGCCAAAAACAAAATTCTTGTTAAGCCATTAACTTTAATTTTGTTTTTATTGTTATGGTGATAATTGATGACACAATTATATCCTTGGAAATTAATCGAAAGTTAACCTTAATCAGAGATTGAAAACTGCCCCTTGGATGCATAAAACTGATTTCAATTATTACTCCATTTTAGTAAAAAACTAAACTAAAAATGCAGATATTGTGATTTTTTCAAGCAGAATGTTGTTTATCATATAAATGCGTGAAGTAAAGTTTTTATGGACAAATTCCGCAGTTTAAAACACGAGTTGCTAAGTTGCGAAAAAAGGCAATCAATAAATCCACTCTTTTGTTATTGAACATACCACAATGATGTCTTTATTTTGTAGGTAATAATGTGCAACGTCCCGTAGCATCACATGAGTACCAAAAAATCATGTTTCGTTAAGTGTTATACATACTTATACTAAAAAACAGTATAAAAATGAATAAACCTATTTCGAATTTAAATCTTAATCGAGTGTGACCGATGTTATAATTGTTACCATTTTCAAAACGAAAGTCAACGAAACGTGGATCATTTTGACCCATACTTTGATTATGAAAAATATGTCAAAATTTAAAAAAAAGTTTTTCATTTTTATTGATTTTGGAGAGAAAAATATTTTCAAAATTTTAAATATTTTATTTAATTTTTTAGGGAATTTGACAATGATTGAAATATAGCTACATTGTAATACATGTGTATTCTTCAATAAGTTTTCATAATTTTTTAAATGAGAAAAAGAAAAGTGGTAGAAATCTAAAACGACAGAAAATTTAATTTTACTTAGGCATCATAGATTGTGAAACTGTTTCAATATAATTGGGAATGAAATTCTTTTTTACATGGTGCCATCAACAACGAAAACCCTTCAACATCGGATGATGTATCTATTGATTTGTGTTCATGAATTCTAGTTAATTTAATAATCTGTGTAGAAAAATAAGAATGTTTTATTATATTGGGGGGCTTTTAAAAATAAAATGCGGCGCACACAATAGACTTATAAGTAATATCATGAAGATTGAATGATACTTAAAAATTAACTGAATCAATTACTTTAAGGCCTTCTTTAGGAGTTGGGAAACAACAAAAGAATTCGTTTACTTTATATGCGTCGACGTTTCGGCAACCAAAGGTGTTGCCTGTTTCAAGACGGTTAATAACTTTAAATTTTACACCGGTCTTTAAAATCTGAATGTTGTAAAAATTTTACCTTTGATGTAAATTTATTAATGAATATGACAAAACATGTGATGGATCAGGGAAAAGCTGAATAAATTAGGGAATATAACTTAAAGATTTAAGTAAAAACATTGATTCAAGTAAGATTTCTAACTTTTTTTCTAGTACCTCAAACTAATAACTATTTCATGTATAAAATTCACTATACACCATATAACTATTAGACGCATTGAAAAATACTGAAGTCAGTCAGTCGAAACGTTGGCGGAATAACACCCATGGTGTTTGCCTAACTTTCTGCTCCGTACACTCCTACAGAAGGCTCAACATAGTTTGAGGTAGAAGAAAAATAAGAGAATTAAAGGACTTCCTTCCCCATTAAGATTTCTAACCACACGGTCCAGTTTTGTTTCAATATTGAGTACATTCCTACTAAAACTAGAATTTTACAAAGCGGGTGTTGGGGCAATAGCTTAATTCAAGAGGTTTTTAAAATGTCAACTTTTTTTGGTTGTTTCACTTTGAGGTTTTCTAATTATACCTACTCAGTAGTTAGTAAAACTTATATTTTTTTCCTAGTCTTGCAAGAACATCTTTGAAGCTTCATCTTTTCTCTGGATAGCGCTCCTAGAACAAAATCTTCTCGTCTTTGAATTTTCATTTAATAGTATGAAACGGGTTGTCACCTCCTATATTTCATAATTTGCTAATTTTATTAGAAATTTAGATCTAAACTTGAACAAAAACAAAAATAAGAAACAAGCAACGTCTTTCTTACTTGTATCAATACTTAACAGCTCGCTGGAAGTTTGGCCCGATATTCAGCAACAAAAACAAGCAACAAGCAAACACCCAAAATATCTAAAAATTTAACAATATTTACTTGTCGTGAAGAAAGATGACTTGAAAACATTTAGTAGGTAACTAGGGATTGATTAATTTTCGCTTTTAATTGAATATCTTTTCCGTTCTCGACTGGATTACACATAGGTACATATCGAAAGCAAAAAATTACCACATATTAAATGAAAATTAGCTTATTTTATTATGCGTACCTAACCTTAAGATTCATTATTGTTATTTTAAATGGTCTTCTAAATTATATTTCAGATTCAGGTTCTTGAGAAAATTTTACATCAATTACATGTTATAAATACATTTAACTAAAAAGTATGGATACATTTTAAATTGAATGTCAGATTTATTTGCGTATATTGTACAACAAGACGATCGAAAATTCCCGATTATATAACACGTATTGCTTGAAACACCACGAGGCTGAAGTGGGTGTTTCGTTAGGCAATACGTCGAGTTTATAGAATTTTGATTGTCGAGTTGTATACGGTTTACTATTACAGGAATAAGGAAAAAACTTTTTTGACTGTTCTACGACATTCAAGGATATCTTGAAATCTAAAAATTAAGTTTGTTACGGTTTATTTGTAAGCAAAGTAAAATAAATATATAGCAGTGCTAGATGACCTACCGGCAGCTCTTCTTAGTCGGAAGTGGTCGTGGATTGATTGAAAATCGTTCGAAATGAAGGCCTCTACATTGCTCGAAAAATTTATAAGGCGCCACCTAGGACTATGTATTAGAAATGTCTGACCCACTAGGAACTCGAAGATACAGAAACAAACCGTACATGCATAGAAATATGTATATTGTTATAGCGGCTAGAATTTAATTAACACACAGAGAAACACATAGACACGACAATAGATAATATCAATTAGAATGAATAGCACTTAGAGTTATCAAATAATAGTAATTCACAAGAGCGAGTTAAAATACGAATATAAATTCGAGGCACAAACGGTCAAAAAGTCTTTAACAACAATTATGGCGAGTACCGGACCTTGGCTGATTATTTAAATTGATTAAAAGTGCACAAAATTAATCAAGTACTTGAAAGATCCTTCGAGCTCACAAACGTATTTTTACCTACAGCGCCAAAAAAAAGGTACGTTGTTAAACGCACGACCACGGTAAATATACATAGGACGCGACAAAATTTATGAATGACATGCATAAAAAATTAACTTAGCTCGTGTAACTAGGAAGTCTTCAGTGTTCGACAGTTAATCGGTAGAGATAACAGCTCTCGTATCCAAATCTAATATTTGAGTATCCAACGAAGAAAAAGGAAAAGCCAAAATGGACTTCGATGATAACAGTTGTTGGCTGCTCACAAAGGACTAGGCTTATCTTGAGTGATGACATTGAACCGACGATGTTTCAAGGTAGGTTGAAATTCCAATGGTGGTATGATATCAGATCCACTTCGATATTTTATAATTTTCGGATTATTATCCTTGCCAGCATAACCATAATTAAATATCCATTGACTAATTAAAACGGAGTACGTCAAAAGAAAGACCAAAGAAGAAAAAAAAGGTGCCTGCAATCAATAGAACCCGTAAGAACAAATATTTTATTAAAACAAATGAAAGTAAAAAAAAGGTACTTACACCGGAACCGTAATCGAAGATTTACTCCCTAATTAGAATGGGATGATTTTACTTCAATCGATATTACAAAGCGCATGTCTAATTGTTCAATTTTTAGACAGCATTTTCCATGTACACCTTTTCGGAACGAACAACAAATCGGAAATAACGTATAATTTTTGTGAGAAAAGCAGGACAAATTATCGGAACCAGTAACTCCAAACAACTAAAATCCTCAGAAGACTTCTCAAACCAAACATTCATACTCACGCATGAGTGTAAACACGGTTGCCTATACTGTAGGGAGAAATTGCTCAATAAATCAATTACAGACAATATACAAAGGTTAGTATATTCGTTCATCATGGTTACCGTTGAAATACATAGTATCTAAGGAAAATGTCGCATCCTTTTCGGTTCATAATGTAATAAATGGAATAGTCAATGTAATTTAAATCAAGTGAACCTTTGTGTCAATTTAAATTTTGTTGAAAATAAAATATTTCTTTCAATTTCAAATATCTCTAAAACTTTATAGTCAAATGTATTCATTTTTGATATGTAATTAATATAAGTTTTTAAAAACCTGAAACTAAAATGAAATTTAGGGATGGTTATTTAAAATAACTAAGAACGATACGAGTTATGCAACAAAGCAAACGTATTAACAAAAGAGTAAAACTTTTTATACAAAAGTTTTATGTGGGGAATCTTGACTAAACGCATTACACATAATATTCATTTAGTTTTGAATTCCTTTAAGTTGAAAAACATATGTGTATTTACTCACAGTCAGCTTGAATTCCTAACATTTCTGTTATGTATTAAAAACATGTTAAAAACAATTGAACCACCCTGCATCAGTTCCTGATATTGATTTTAGAAACAAAAAGTAATTAACAATTTTACGATTGGAACTCGCTGAGAAAATTTTTTTTGATAAACTTATTTTATTTCAACCGTAATTGACTAAAATTCGTTAGTCCTGTATTACATACTCATATTTGAATTATTTTAAAATTATATATGTGATACTAATTACAACTTACAAATGAAAAGTTGTTGCAAATTTCATTATCTATAACTTTTATTTGCATAATTATTTACTTGTACTTTATTAATATTGTGGGGTATCAAGACGTAACAAACATAAAGAAAACGGTACTTGTAACTCTCCTCCAAAATCATCAGTCCACACGTTGGTTTGTATCAGAACTCCATTGTATTCTGATGACCTACTGATGTCAAAAAAAGTGTAATTTGTTTTGATGAAATTAGTAGAAAAATCGAAAGAACGAATCTAACCACATCAAATTTGTTGATGTTTATATCCGAACAAATTTAAAGTACATACCAACGAAACAGTAACAATAGTAGTATAAAAGAATGTGTCACAACTACTTTATTAACACACAGACATTCTTCCTTTCAGTCGCTTTGTAAACTTTGTCTTGGTGGGGCAAAAAATGTCATTCGACGCCTCCTATAAAGGAGTCAAATTATTAGAAATACAAAAGGGCAAATTAATAACTAGTTGCAACTACGATTACCATTTCGACACAGGGCAAGTCCATCGGTAGTGATTATTCAATTGCATCGTTTTGTAGTTTAATAAAAGTAATTGAAATCCAATTATTGCTACGATAATTGTAGATTATTGATGAACTCACCCGTGTAGATTGTAACTCTTCATCAATCTGAATCGATCACGTTATTACTATTCAATATTCTTCTGTAATCGAATATGATATGATCTGATTTATGGTCTGTTTGACTGATTCAGGTATGGCACACTCTACCGATGCTTTTTATATGCCCAGGTGTTCAAGATATTACTAGCAATAAAATCATGATGGCACGGTCCCAAAGGAACCAATATCAGAAAAAACTCAAAGAAAATGTAATCGCCGGAATGATAACCTCCTGAAGTGTTTGGTCACAAAAAAACCAAACAAAAATATGTCACTGAAAGACTGCCTCCCAATTTCAGCTAACAATCTCGATAATGGTTACATTGTCGATTGCATATATTCAAAATTTACTTAATGGGTGTCGAATATCCTCTACTATCTTGGATAAATTCTTATCTTTCTTGCAGAAAACAAAAATATCTCATCACAAATCAAGATTTATTAATCTTACGTCTGGTGTCCCTCAAGGATCTCACTTGAGCCCTTTGCTTTTTTAATTTTTGTAAATGATGTAAAACTTAGCACAGTGTCTTGTAGTTTTCTACTGTTCGCTGATGCTTGAAGTTATTCAAGTGAATCGCAGTTCCCTTAGATACTCAAAATCTACAAAAAGATTTAGACTAAACACATGGAAAATACAAATAATAAAGCAAATACAACAATGTGCTAAATTTTCTAGTCTGAGAACTTCAATTATTTTATGTAATATATATGTAAGATTGGTTTTTGAATATGTTAGTTTTGTATGGTCTCCATATTGTGTCGTATAATAATAGGTTAGAAAACGTTCAAAGACGCTTTGTTAAATTTTTATGTTTTAAGTTTAATATTGTGTGATTGTGACTGTCCGAATATTTTGAATTTATTCTCTCTTCATGTAGCAAACATATTTTATTTATTCGTATGGTACATTTTACATATTGTATTGGGATGTAAGTGTTATGTATGGTGACCCAGAAGATCAGTATAAACCTGTATAGTGTGGTGACGAAACCGTGTGCAATAGTGGATTAGTTCGTTTGGCAAAGCATTTGCTTCAAGGTTTAGGAAAACCACTAAAACCTAAACATGCTAACCTTAGTATTCATATGTAAGTGTAAACATTATAGAAGATAAATAAGAACATAAAATATAACAGCACAGCCATTGCATTACGAGATATAATGGACCGGTCCAATTGCCAGTCACGACAATGACGAAAAAATAGTAGGTTAAAGAAATAGCAAAACTAAACATATTATATTGTCAAACAAATATAATCAAATCTCCAAAAAAAAAATAATATTTAACGGAGGTTTATCAAAGAGTAGATGCTGAAAATAAGTAGACTTAATAACCTAATATCCGATAAAGGAAAGAAATTATTTAGACATCCTGCGCATCACAATCCACTCGGTTATCACATTGAACCCACAATCGCAGTAGCTGATTTCACATAAACGGCGAAGAAAGGTTATCAGAACCAGGATCAGTAGGAAACAAAATAAAAGTTATCATAGAAATCCATTCAGAAATTCATTAGTCCAATTTGCATCTCTTTCAGCGCTTAGGGTAGGACAAAGAAATATTAGTATTTTTATGATGACTATCAATTGGAATCTCAGAATCATCCGAATCGCAGGTTTAAATTTTTTGACGTACCAAATTCTCAAAGTACGGTTAATCAAATCTTCCAATTCATAGGTCCATGGAGAGACTATAGTTTTAATGCCAAAAGACCCTACAAATTTAGGTGCTAGTTGAGCATTAAAACAGTCAACCGCCGTAGAGAGAAGAAAGTTTCAAAGAAAGTACAGAATAACAATGGAATAATAATACATGTAATGCCAACATTACTTAATTTGTACTATTTATACGTGTCCCTATTACACGAGATGTCGTAAGACACACATTTCACTTAATACTTACAATTTATAACCTTTCAGCATCACTATCGCTAACATCAAAAGAATCAGATGGTTTCAAAAAATCTAAGGCTTTCTTTGATATTGATATTGTTGAATATTTTTCTATCCACCATTGTAGGAAATAACAAATCCTTTGTTTTATTACTAAAATTTTGCCAAGACCGTATCAAGGCGTCTGTATCCCTTATGGAAGGTATGAATGTACCGAAAAAACTCAGGTTCTGGTGGAGGCGACGTTTCGCATCCTAAAGTGGAACATTTGCACTTTTTATAAGAGATCCAAACGTTCTGACACATTCCTGTAATACATTGGACGGAAGGAAAATCTATTTACACCATACTTACCTCTATACGTTTTATGTTTATTTTTTCTCTAATATTTGTTGGTAGCAAATTTTTAATTGATTTTAAGTCTAATAGATCTGCAAAACCTAGGTGACGATGGGCAAGGATTACGTCACATAATCTTTTTACTAGACGTTAGTTTTAAAAGTACAAGGGAACTAAGGAAAATGTTAGTATCACTATTTTATCATTTTTAAATGGTTGTTTATATTGACTTTTTTGCGAAACGTCACATCCCCGCCTAGTGATCAGCACTTGTTCTAAATACTTGCACAATCCATTGTTGTCTGATCAATTAAATTTTACGTTTGTACTTCAGCGCACGTTTCACCGTTTCACCCTTTAAATATATTTATAGCAGGGGTACACTTCTTTCTTAGCATGATGTATGAGTTTGTACTGACTCATTGATTAGTTAGCTTCGTCAAATATTGCTAAAACCTCTTTCGAAAAATGTTGTTTAGTAGTGCATTGACCTCTAGAAGCTTTGTTACTCTCGTTATAGACTTTGTATCTCTTGTACTTTAGCGTATCTTTATTACCCAAAGCACAATGACTCATTTACGCTGCGTAAATCAACTCATCATTAGGAACATTCTTTCCATATTCCATTGATTTTCGGCGCTTTGATCGATTACTCGATCCCCCAAATCTTTTACTTGGTCGCCTTTTTATTAACGAACTAGGAACAGCGATACATTTTTTTTAAATTAAACCAGTCTTTATTCTTTTCCAAGAAACGACTTTGGGTATGAGGTCCATTTAAGCTTTTCAACAATCTTAAAACTATTAATGATGTCTAGCACCTTGACAGACAAAAATTAATTAAAACATTACGACATATGACTCTGTTACGGTTTAAGCATCACCGAACACCTTCTGAGATTACTACAAATCATTGCGAAATCTTGTTAATGCATCTGTGCGCGGACAGAAAGGAATTATTCTAGCGATGCTGAAATCATTTTTGATAATAGAAAGAAAAAATTCCCGACCTTGAGATAGTATATTTATTCTAAAACACTTGCTTCTTATGGGTTTTGCATGTACTTCCATTCAATAACAAGTAACACAATGAATATTCTGTAATTATGCTCAACGAAATAATTAGACAGCTATGATTTTCTGAACTGTCAATGTAAATGGAACGTTTTAGATGTTTTTTGATGCAAGTAATGTAATGTTTATAAAATGAATGAAAAATCGAGTGAATTAGATATGGTCATGCAGAAAACACGCTCTGTTACTCCGATTAGAATGAAAATTTCATCTACTGTGGATTTCTCACGCTCGCTAACGCTCGCGGTCGGAATCTTCTACTAAGGTCGAATTTTCATTCTGACCTTGTTACAGAATCTACTATTCTTATAATAAGTTATGTTTCTGGTAATTTGAGATTAAATCATCTCTCCAATATTATAGTTAAGGAGGTGTCACGAGGTGCCAAATCAAATTCCATAGGACCTGACGAATTGAACACTCAAATAGTACCATTTTGTTGTTCTTCTATACTGCCTGCAGTAACGAACCTTAAAAATTGTCTCCCGAAAGTACTCTGCCTACTTCATGGAAGATTGCTATTGTAAAAAAAGAAATCTGAAGGATTCAGATATTTTGTTTTTTGAGCTGTTTCTGCAACTTTAAGGAAACTACATTTTTTGAATTCAAGCCAGTTTTGGCAAGCTGATACATGTTTTCGACATAGTTGCGTAAAAGGTGGTTAGTGTTCATTACTCATTGACTATTTTAATATATTTTAAACCATGCATCGAGACACTTTGTTTAAAGTTTAAAGGATACATTAGGAATATTTAAAATAGCAGTTGATGTTCAAGTTGTGATTGCCCAATACCGACGCTAATAGCAGCAAATACTGAAGATTTAATAATTTCATACTTCAGAAGACGAAGTTTGGCGAGGAGGATTTTTAGAAGTACTTAGTTTTTTTACAATGTGGCACATCTTGCATTTAAATGTAAACCAGAAATGACCCCTTTCCGTTGTTCTGAAATTAACTCCAAATGGTTCATCATTATTATTTATTGCACACGGTTTCGTCACCACACTATACAGGTTTATACTGATTTTCTGGGGCACCCTACATAACATTTACATTACAATACAATATTTAAAATGTACCATACGAATAAATAAAATAAATAAATAAATTTCACTGATGTCTTGAAATGAAACACTCTTCCAAGTTTTAATTTGCTGACGTATTGCTCACAAAATGTGGGCTTTTCAGAGCTACTTAAATGTTGCTGTGTGTTTTTATTAATTATCACACCACTGCCTGAATTGAAGCCGTTCTGAAGATGCCTAGATTTTGTGAGTGAAACGTCAGCTAATTAAATCTTCGAAGAGTGTTTCATTTCGCCTTAACTCCACTATAGGATATATCACTGAATGCCAATAATCTATGTTTGGAGGAATAATATATATTTAATTGCTATTACGTTCTAGAAGCAACTACTTAGTTTAAAACTTCATACAAAAATTAACTTTATTTGTGGAATTGTAAAAAGTGTAAGACGACTGTGATTGTCAGCCTTAAAGAATAGATCCCAATATACCAGAGTTTATGACAAACCATCAGAATGTTTATCGATTTATTGTGATGTCCCGCATGTTCTTTGTTATTTTCTATGTATAAATGTGATGCTTGTTTACCAGCTGATGACTCGCAATTATATATTTCGTTCAGGTAAAACAGTGCGCTGATTGAAAACGATCCAAAGAAGGTTGCTACATTTCTATACGTTTTTTTTTAAATATTCGTACTCATTGTAATCATCCAATATTTACAATTTATACTTGAAAATTGATTTTCCGTAAAACTTATATAATATTCGGTAACCCTTAAATGTAAATTTTTAATGCAATATTGATGAGATTAACATTTTTTTTTTATTTATAGGTGGTGCATAAAATAGATGAAGTATTAGTACCGACTACATCGCCAAGAACTGTAGCAAGCGGGTTAGCAAAACCAAATGCCCTAGATTTTCTCAATCAATTTGAGTCGTTGGACATAAATCCTTATCGAGTTAGGTAAGAATTGCGTACTAATCAATTATAAAGAACTTTAGAACATTTGTTGATTGATGCAGAAACTTCCGCCAACGGGTTCAACAACTTCAAAAGGAAGAATTATATGCCAATATGGGTCCTCATACGTTCTTTATTCCGATAGACGAAGGGGTGCGCGTTCTAAATATAAATTTAGTAAAACAACTAATATCGTATTCTAGGTTTTACGATCGGAATTAATTGACAATAAAACAGTCGATGGTCATTTAATACCTAAAAAAGTATTGTTTACCGCACCTACCAAACGAGATGTTGCCTTTGAAACGGCTG
The DNA here is from genome assembly GCA_030710515.1 of Abscondita cerata. Taxonomy (NCBI): domain Eukaryota; kingdom Metazoa; phylum Arthropoda; class Insecta; order Coleoptera; family Lampyridae; genus Abscondita; species Abscondita cerata. The sequence continues at coordinate 271,008 of JALBCR010003240.1, forward strand.
CTAACGGTGACAATTTAAAAGTGTACATTACCTTCTTTCAAGAACCGAATGATAAAACAGAAACCGGTAAGTTCAGGTTTATTTGAAATTTAATTTAAAATTAATTGATTGTGTGTAGTATATGTCAAAAGCGAGACTAGAGTTGGAGATGCAAAACACAGCCCAGGAGTTGTGATTTCTGAAATTGTTAAAGCAAACATACCTGTGGAAAACGGGGTTATTCATTTAATTCAGAAGCCTTTAATGGTAGTAGATACCTCAGTAAACCAATTTCTTCAGGTGAGTAACTGTTAGTTGTAAATGCGATATTTAAATAAAGTTATTTTGAAAGTAAATAGTTAGCTTTATTTGTATTAATTTATTGATAACACGTTGAAGTAACACAAACTTATTTTAAACACAATTACTACCAAACATTAAGGTAAATTACATAATTTGGTAAAATGAAATACGTGCATGCTTTTTTGTGTTAGGTTCCTAACATCCAATTTTCTAATGCTTCTTAGTATTATTAGACTTACTGGTGTAGAGTGGTATTTTTTGAAATTGCTCTGAACTGTACATATGCTTAAATCATGCAAAAAAACATTGAAGGCCAGTTCCAGGAAGTTCGGTTAAATTTCATTCTAGATTAGAAACAATAAAAAGCTTTTCATAAATATCATTGTTTAAACCAAATGTCAAATTATTCACTCAAATTTATTTGATCAAATAAGTTTCATAATGGCGGTGTTTCTCATTTGTCAAATTAATAAGCTAGCAGTACCAACTGGGCAGAATCAATTCAAACCGATTACATTATTTAGTACCTATTTTACAGTAATCAAAATTTTGTACCACATGCCGCTTAATATTAAGCTAGCAGGACCAAGTTAAAGGAAATGTAAAAAATTCAGTCTGACTTTGTACTACTTTGTACAATCGAAAAATAATTTATATGTTTAACCAAACTCTTTGAAACAACCTCTAATTATCAAGAGTAAAATATCCATTATTACCAGCAGAAGCAATCGATATCTCTACATATGCATATTAATTTGGGTTCTTTAGATATTCAATAACAGATTTTGTACCTCATGGCTTTCTTTGAAAAACTACCACCGCGTACTATAGGCACAAGAGTAAAGTTCACGTTTCCACAAGCAGAATCAATCCGTACGGGTCATTGGCATTTCTTTAATTTGTATATTTTCTATAACGGCACATGATACAAAATTTTGATTGGTAGTACAAATTAGTACAAAATATATACTAAATAATGCAATAAGTTTGAATTGATTCTGCCCGGTTGGTGCTGCTAGCTTAATAGAGGTAAATTAATTTGATGAGTGTTGGTTCTGTCTGATTTTTTTTATTTCATCAATGCTTTTCAATGATCAAAAATGTATGTCAAAAACAAATGATAGTGTTTTACACTATCAAATTTATTTGAAGATATATCTGAAACGGCCTTTAGATATCTACTATTGTATTTAATCTGGGTTTGGTGAAACTGGGCATTAAATCATTAAAGTCAATATAAAAGTTTTCTAAAGTAGATTATAATGTAAGGAGCAGTTTTACAGTATTTATAATTAAGTAGTTGCAATAATATTAGTCCCTTAATTTGTGTATATTCTTCCGGTTGTTTCCTGCCCTCCCCTTTGGACTCGCTGCAATCTCAGTTCAAGGTAAAGTTATATTAAAAAAAGTCTTAGTGGCACATTAACACTCTTTACAGTCATCTGTCACTGCCTCACGTCTACTTCCAGCTTGTTATTTTCTCTTTCTCAAGCTGTAAGCCATTTTATTAAAGTGTTGCATGTATTTATTGTTTTTCATATTTAATTTACTGTCTTCAAAACTTTCTCTTGCTATTTTTTGTTGTTAGATGTACAGACACACTAACTGGTATGAAGGTATACAATTAACATTTGACAAAAATCACGTAAAACGTACAAAATACTGAAGAGCGACGATATTAATTCATTTCTTTTCTTAACACTAAGATTGTTATGAAATATTCCATCATTGTTTTGCTTGAGTTGTATTTGTTGTTGACCCACGAACTTCATAAATAAATATGGACTGCTAACGTGATGCCGCAGTTCTACAAATTTCAGCTCGTGTTTATATAACAACTACCTTTACAAAGTTAAATGTTGGCGTTATCATCATCATCATACAACAATTGAAAAAACGATTTTATACTTGGGTTTTTACCCAACTTAAAAACCGATTTAGCCAATCATAGATTTATTGGTTTTTGAAGAATATCTATTGTTGCTTAAAAGTAAATTAATAATTGTATTTGCATTTGTTTGAACGAAACTCGTAAACAATAAATCCAAATAAAATTTGTTCTTTGCGTGTTTCAAAATAATTAATTATGTATTATATTTGTCCTTTGAACTAATCTTTGCATAATTTATTGTTTTTGATGATCTAGTATCGTACCCACAAAGGGTTTTTCTACAGACACTGCCAAAAAATATATAATTTTTTTCTCCTTGTTAAATAGTCAATTTTCACACGTCCGACTGAAAAATGGAAAACTATTTTTTGTCGGACAATTCGATATTTGAATTTCGAATGTTATAATTAACCAATCCTGAAAAAATCAGGTGGTTATCTGTTAGACGCTGATATTTTTGATAATAACACGTCTGTACTATCGTGCCACACTTGTGGATAAATTTACCAGATTAAATAATTTTAGTCGTGTTGTCGTTAGAACAGTATATTTGTGACTAAAGAATACATCTGGATACAAGAACTACCTGCTAAGGGTGCAATCATATAGGCGGGGGTAAAGGAATTTAGAAAGTGTTTGTACACAGTCGCCTCCTTGAAATAACTTATTTCAACTATAACTAGCATGCACATAATAAAACGATATAATGCATTTAAAAGAAAATTAACCAAGGTTTATCTATTTTTTTTGTCTTAAATCATAAACATTTCAATTCACTGGTAATACACTTAAGCGCACTGTGGACCTTTGAATGACGCTGTTCCGAGTTCGTACGGTTGCAGACCGTATTAAGCCAACCTTGCCTGGATGCACCGAGGTGACTATACCCATTTTCCAGGACCGTGGAGGGACGTTGTCTTCGGCAACTAGAACTACATTTCCAACCAAAATTGTAGGACCCTTGCAAGTTTTCCATTTGTTTCTTTTTAGAGTTCTTGCAGGTACTTTACTCCAAGAGCCCAAAACTCTTGCTGCAAGCGTTGGGTGTATTGCAATCTGGACAACTTCTTAATTGATTCAGGGCACAAGTTAACTTCCGGTAAAGTATTAAAATAGTCTCCAATCAAAAAATGTCCTGGTGTTAAATAGGTCAGATCGTTTGGGTCAGCAGAAAGAGGAGTTAAGGGGGGCGGGAATTGAGCGTACATTCTATTTCTATTATAAGCGTGTACATTTCTGAAAACGTAAGAGTTGAATTACCGACTAATTTTACAATATGGCGCTTAAATGATTTCACCGCCGCCTCCCATAAACCTCCATGATGAGAAGCTCTAGGCGTTATAAAATTCCACTTGATTTTAAGATTAGTCAATTCCTTAAAGATACCTTTTGATACAACATCATCGTTTAAAAATTGAGTTATTTCAGCTATTTCGTTTTTTGCACCGACAAAGTTAGTGCCATTATCACAAAATATTTCTTCGGGCAAACCGCGTCTTGCAACAAAGCGTTTTTAAGTTGCAATGAAAGCTTCGGTTGATAAATTTTCTACTAATTCACAATGAATTGCCTTTACTGCCATACATACAAATACACATCCATAAACCTTAGTCAATTTTTTCGATCTTCGTGAACCTTCCTTTATTTGGAAAGGACCAAAAAAATCAATACCGACTTTCGAAAATGGTCTAGATATGCTTGATCTACTGGGAGGCAAATCGGCCATTTTGGGAATTCCAAAGCGGGGACAATGTTTATAACAAGTTACACAATTCCTAATTATCTTTTTAACCATGGTTTTGCTAGCAATGGGCAAATATTTTGTGCGGACGTTAGCCAAAGTCTCTTGAATACCTTGATGCATTGTGGTTTTATGGATGTATTGAATAACTAAATCTGACAAAAGACCATTGGGTAGTAATACAGGGTATTTATTATTAAATGTTAAATTCGAGTTTTTAGTCTGCCACCCACTCTTATAATACCTTTTTCGTCGAGGAACGGACTTAACGATAAAATTTTCGAACGGGGTCGCAAGTTTTGAGATTTTATTAAATAAATTATATCCTCCTCAAAATTAATGTATTGCTCTAGTCTTATCAATAAATATTCGACGTTATTTAATTCGTTCACTGACAGTTCTCCTAAATTCTTAGACGACTTATTCTTACAATTAAAACTAAACCTAACGCATACAGCAATTACTCTCATCAATTTAATAAATGAGGAAAATTTGGAAAAAATAAAAGTTCCGAATTCCTTTTTAGAATAAAACGATTTCTTATTTTGAACAATTAGAACCTGAGTATCGGGTTTTGCTATAAAGGCATTGGGCTCAAATTCTAAATCATACAAAAAGGCGGGACCCTTCCACCATAATTCATTCGACATAAGCTCTAAAGGATTCGAACCTCTAGAGATCACATCTGCGGGATTCTCTTTACTATTAACGTGATACCAAGAAGAAGATTTAGAATTTGATTGGATATCCGCCACTTTGTGAGAAACAAAAGTCTTCAACTTACTCGGACAAGAGTGAATCCAGCATAAGGTAATAGTAGAATCTGAGTAATACTTAACAGATGAAATGTGATAATCCTTCATATTAATCAACACCATATGAACTACATCGGCTAATAACGAGGCCGCGCATAATTCAAGTGGTGGCAAACTCAATGTTTTTAAAGGGGCGACGCGCGATTTTGAACATAAAAGTCCGCAATTGATTTGCCCATTTCGAGATACTTCTCTAATAAAAACACACGCTCCATAGGCTCTTTCACTCGCATCTGCAAATCCGTAATTCTAAAGTTGAGTTTTTATTCGTAATAACTGCTCGAGGGAGAGACATGGTATGAATATCATTCAACTCTATACAAAATTTTGTCCACCTTGTTTGAAGAACGAGGGGTATAAATTCATCCCAATTTGCATTTATTTTCCACAGTTCCTGCATTATTAATTTTGCAACAACAATAATAGGTCCTAATAGACCGAGAGGATAAAAAATTGTGGAAATTTGAGTTAAGATTAGGCGCTTGCTTATTCGATCATTCTGGGCAACTATTTTCCATTTGTATTCTATTTTATCTGAAACAGGTGACCAACCAATACCTAAAGTTTTTAAATTTTCTAATTATTTCCCAGTAAATACAATGTTTTCTTTATCATCGCTCAAGTCGTTTACAACTCGGTTGCTATTGGACGCCCACTTCCGCAATATAAAACCCGCGTTACTTAAACTCCTTCTTAGTTTGTTTCTTATTTTGATGGGATCATCTTCTGTGTCACTGCTCGTAATTAGATCATCCATATAAAAATCATTAGAAATTACCTTATGAAGTAAAGGGTCAGATGATTCAAATTCGAGGGCTAGTTCTTTCAGACAACGAGTCGCAATAAAGGAAGCCGGTCGAGTACCATAAGTCAAGGTTTTTAATTCGAAACCGCGTATAGGATCAGTAACTTGAAATCGGTATAAAATCTTTTTGGTACATGTCTCTTCGGGAGCTACTAATATTTGACGGTACATTTTACTGATGTCCGCGGTTTTGACAAATTTATACATTCGAAATTTCAAGAGAATACTAAATAAGCCGTTTTGAAGTACTGGCCCAGTCATTAACAAATCATTTAAAGATTTACCCGATGTTGTTTTACACGAGGCGTCAAAAACAACTCGTACCTTTCACTTTTGTAAACGGGTAGGTAAAAAATATCCGGTGTAAAAAACCGCATAATACAATTTTGCACCTGAAAATTGTATTATGCGGTTTTTTACACCTTTGACAACAAGATGACCTGCAATCCTAGTTTGAATGGCCGCGTCTTAGACAATTTAGACGTAATCGTTTAGAGCGAGCATTATCAATGCGAGATTGGACATTAAATTCTAAAAATGTCGGGCAATTACTGGTGAAGTGATCATTTTGGTTGCAATAGTTACAAATAAGTTTATTATTTGAAACTAAATTGCAAGATGCCGGTCGATTAGGCGTAAAGGTACTGCTGTTAGAGCTTTCACTATTTGGTTGCATTGCAGTTAAAGCATGACATTTTTGGGTTAAAAATCAAGTAAATCTTTGCACGAGAGATTCTGTGCTAGTTAATTTATTTTCCCATTCTTTTCGCGTAAAAAAAGGGAGTTTACTTACAATTAAATATACGAATATATCATCCCATTTTTCCACGGGTCGATCAATTGCGCTTAATGATCGCGTATGTTGGGATACCAAATCAATAATATTACGAAAACCGTGGTATGATTCCTTTATCAAGGATTTAATTTCAAAGAGACCTCGAATATGATTGTTAATTACAATGCGTTTATTTTCAAACCTATTGCGCAATAATTCTAGCGCATTATCGTAATTCTGCTCATTTGAATCTAAAAACTTTACGACATCTAATGCCTCACCTTTAAGACATGACAATAAATAACTCAATTTTTAAATTTTAGGTATATTGTTATTACTATCAACAAGGGTTCTAAAGGTATCCTTGAAAGATAACCACTCTTCGTACTTTCCCGAGAAAACAGGTAAATTTACTGCTGGAAGTTTTAAATTTGGTGGGTTTATGGTTTGCGGGTGCGGGGTAATTTCAATTGTATCTTTACGTAGGCTAGTTACCTTCAATTTTGAATGTTGAGCGTTCGTTAAAAATTTCCACGAAATCTTTGTCGAAATCTTCGTCATAATTATTTTCGAGGGTTTCATCAAATGTTTTAATCGCCTTATCGCATACTTCAAATTGTGTATTAATTTGGTCTGAATATTCGGTTGAATCATCAGGGTTGTCGAAATATTGTTGTAAAATAGTTAAATTACGTTTCAAAAATGTACGCTTATTTTTACAATTTTTAAATTAATATGTACTACATTACGAGGATATATTGAAAAATTCTTAGCCTACTATAGAACCAAACAAAATTTCAATGTCAAAATAATTTATTACTCAACATATTCTCCTCTTAATTGGATACATTTATTACAGCGAACCTGCAACGTCTCTAGACCTTTCAAAAAAATGTTTCTTCTTGCTCTGCAAACCAGACCTCCACAGCTTCTATTACCTCCTTGTTGGAAGAAAATGTACGACCTTTTAAACTTTTTTCAGTTGAGGAAAGAGGTGATAGTCGGACGGAGCCAAATCGGGTGAATAAGGGGGTGTTCTAGTAATTCAAACCCTAAATCACGAATGGCAACATGAGATTTGTGTGCAGGGGCGTTGTCCTGCAAAAACAAAACACCTTTGGATAGCTTTCCGCGTCTTTTCTCTTTAATATTTTCCCGTAGAGTGGTCAGTAATGTCGAATAGTAATCTCAGTTATTGTTCTACCCTTATCCAAAAATCAATCATGATTACTCCATGGCAATCCCAAAAAACTGAAGCAAGAACTTTTCCAGCAGATTTTGGACACGAAACTTCTTAGGTCTTGGAGAACCAGAGTGTCGCCATTCCATCGATTGTTGCTTTGTTTCTGGATCGTAGAAATGTACCCAAGTCTCATCCATAGTAACAATTCGGTTTAAGAAGTCTACATCGTTTTCAAATCGAGCACAGATTGAACGCGATGCTTCTACCCTTGCACGCTTTTGGTCAACATTCAAACATTTGGGGATCCATTTTGCAGCAATTTTCTCATGTCCAAATTGACGTGAACCATATGATGAACGCGTTCGTATGAAATATTCAGTGCTTCAGATATCCGTTTTAGCCCAATTCGACGGTCTGATAAAATCATGTCATGAACTGCATCGATATTTTGGGGACTGACACAGAAACTGGCCTTCCCGATCGGTCATCATCTTCAATGGAAAATTTACCTCTTTTGAAGCTTGCATTCCAATTTTGACGGTCGCATACGAAGGACATTGATCACCAAGGGTATTAAGCATATTCTTCGTAAATCTGCTTACCTCTTAACCCTTTTAAATACAGGTACTTGATGATGGCTCGATACTCCAATTTTTCGATTTTCACAATTTCGGTGGACATCTTTTTTCATTTAATTTATTGCGTGACTCTGGTTTACTTTTTTGACGTCAAACTTTACACTGACACTTCTAATAAGTTATTGTTTGTTGCTATGGTAACGCAATATTTTGTTTATGCAAGAAACTGGTCTACGCTAACTAGATATCAATACATCCTCGTAGGTGCTTCTCCCGATACAGACATTGTAAAGGATTAAGATAGGAATAAAAGGAAAAATCTGACCTTTATAAATGTGCTTCCTGATGTTGTATGTTGACGGGTGTATGTCGGGGCTTCACTTCAACAGCGCGTGGTCTTCGACAGCTTGGGTTCTTTTGTTACGGGATTTTGCGAGAGTTCTGATACGCGACTCAGAACTAAAACTTTTACTTTCGAATAATTAATTAATCCGGCTCGAAGGACCATTTTTATGTTAGACGCTGATATTTTTAATAATAACACGTCTGTACTATTGTGCCACACTTGTGGATAAATTTACGAGATTAAGTAATTTTAGTCGTGTTGTCGTTAGAACAGTATATTTGTGACTAAAGAATACATCTGGACACAAGAACTACCTGCTAAGGGTGCAATCATATAGGCGGGAGCAAAGGAATTTAGAAAGTGTTTGTACATTATCAATAAATTATCAAAATTTTAACATGTTTGAGTTGGTGAACACCCTCATTTTTCTTGCGATTACTTACTTTAAAAGTGGGTTATCTACAAATTTTATAATTTATACGGGAAGGCAACTTTCGGAGGAGATTATGAGGAAACGCCCCAGATTCGAGTAAAATGTTGTCGGACTACACTTAATTAAGCCATTAAAAAACTTACAGCTGATTATTATAAATGATACTTAATGTCGGTGGGCACCCAAACTATAGGAGTTTAGTTCTTAATACAGTTTAGTTGGAAAATTGTATACTTCAAGGTAGTCAACCTTGGTAGTTTAAACACGTATTATAAGCAATAACAAGCAGTTACATTGTGACAATAGCACTAAAACATGACAGAAAGCAAACTTCTCGAGAAAGAAATTTGCCAATTAATCGCGTGACAAATAAAGATCCCATAGCAACTTATGGTACCCGATGACATTTCATTCATCGGGAGCTCCTCATTTGTGAGGATTTAGGGAGTGTGAGTAAAATTAATAAAAGCTCATCTTAAAACTAGCCAACGCTAGTTCAAACGTTGGGAAAAAATGTTTTAATAAGTGTTTGGTAATATCCACAAATATGATATACATGATGTTAGCGATAAAAATAATATTGTGTTAATGCACCATGCTTCTAACTGCTTTGGTATAAAAAGAGCTTACAGATGAAAGGTATTACAACATAATGAGCAAACATCAACGACAATAAACAAACAAGATGGCGATTACTATGGGTATTGATTAATGATTTTCACCTAGTTATCTTTCCAATGCATTTATATGTAAGTTTTTTTATGTCGCTCTATTCAATTTGTGTAATTGACAGCATAAGCTGTCAATCAATTCTCAAATTGAAGGAACCTAATATATATTTTAAGCATAAGTAATCCGTATGACTATGTTTAAAGAGCGGCATTCTTTCATTCACACAAAAAAGTGTGACTAGATAGGAACATCAACCTAGGACGCACTCTATTGCTGATCCATAAAATGCATATGGTCTGATGCAAGGTTTTCAATTGCGAATGCATGACGCCTATAAAAGCAAAACAACTCATCTGACAATCTTACTGATAAGAAAAGATAATGATAAATTTCTACTGTTTTTTTAGTTTATATTTTCGTTATTTATTAAATTATTCAAATAATAGTAAAATAGCACAGTCTTTATGGAAACAATTTAAATTTGTCGAATCAAATGTTGATAACAATAACAATTTCAGTTAAAATTTTAAATTAAAAAGCATCTTTAACTCAAAAAACTTTCTTCTTACGATACATTTTTTATGCAAATGCACTATATTCACATTTCTTATAATGCCTGTGCACTGATTGCATTGTACTTTCTAATGGATTATTCCGAAAATAATATTTGTTTGTTTTTAACACAGGAAAAAGGAGAAGGTCCATTAAGTAGATTTGTTCAAGCTATTGCGGATACTGGAGATTTGGGGAAAGAATTTCTAAAGACTATTGAAAGGGCGCGAGTAATCACTTTGTTTGCGCCTAGCAATGCGGCATGGAATGATGGGAGCATACAGAGCATCATCACAAATAAAGATCGGATGCGTGAAATATTATTCATGCATTTAGTCGTGGACGAACGCTTAACCAAAGATCAAATTATTAAGAACAATAAACGGCAGGTTCGTGCATTTAATCATTACTTTGCATAATACATTTTTTAGTAGTTTATTATTTTAACTTGAAATACTTTTTTTCAATCGACGGATTATATGGATTTTTCACATAAGTTTAAGGTAATTTTTTCTTAGTTGATTTTGCGCTTGCTTGCTTGAGTTTGATTTTGAAGGTTTTAAGTGAGACTGAATACTTACACTTTAGTTCAATAATATTGAATAGCTTGACAATATTTTTAGTGATCTAGTGTCTTGGTATTTTAGTAACAATTACCTACCATTATTAAATAATTCACATGTGCAACATTCTACAAAATTCGGATCAATTCCAAGTGAATACGATATTTGTTATAGACACGGTTGTCATATGTTTTTATAGCACATTTTTTAGGTTTATCAAGCTCCACAATGAACAGACGAAAGAATTTGTACTTCAACGTCGCAACCACAGGCGATAACAGTGTGTTAACTGTAGAAGGTGGAGGTGTCAATGCTACTGTTATTCAAGCAAATATAGCAGCTACAAATGGAATTATACATATAATGAGATAGGGTCTTAGGGAACCTTATACAACTGTCCTGATAAGCTCCAGCAGGATCCTATGTTAAAGTGAGAGTCAAGTTTGGCGAAGAATCATAAACTGATTAATAATTTTTAGTGAAACTTTCCACTTAGGATTGTTCGGAGATTTTAACGCTCAGTTAAATAATTCTATTAAAAAGTTTACTTACTTTGTACCAAGAGACAAGGCTTGGGCTGATGCTAGAATTGCTTTACCGTCGACCGTCAAAAAACTTTTCATGAGAGAATTTGGTTACTATGTAATAATATGATTTAGCTTGGCCTGAGAATAATATAAATTTTGCAGGCAACTCAAATTCTACAAAAGCATTTAGTGGACGCGACTGAAGCCTACACTATGGAAAGACTGAAGCAACTAACAAATTATACAAAACCCGAAGGAACCAACCATGTTTCCCGGACTGAAGTTGAATTGCAGTCTCAAAGAGGCACGCTTAAGATATTAGTTGAAGAACGGCCCGATCACTGTAAGTTTTCTTTATTGATATTTATTAATTTAATGGCATGCATTCTTTGCAAGTTGTGAATCTTGTAAAGAATATCCCATTTTCTGGTGTACAAGCAATTTATTATGATTAAACTAGTAAGCCACAATTAATGCAAAGCAACCATAAGCCTTTTGTTTGTTTCTTAGAATAAGTAATGACCCTCTAGATTCTTGAAAAGCTGACAGAAATTCGATTTAATGATGTCTACTACATTTCTCATTTAAAATAATTACAACATTTTTGTCATTAACTCCCAAAACCTTCAAACAGAAAAAAAAATTAAAACTGGTACATTACATTTTAGCTCTTTTTCTAAAACGGATAAGGTGAGAAAATTCCGGTTTTCGTCAATCAATTATTCTCAAAAACACGACACAAAGTTGCGATAACCATTTTGCTTGCCATACCTTTACTCGAATCGCTGCACCTAGGAAATGGACGAAATTGGAAAACTACATAAAAGTCATTTCATACAGTTAGATTTGATACTTACTGTTTTCTAAATTAGCTCCAAGTTCTTTTCTAAATTAATTAAAAAATTAGCTTGATTTACTTCATTGGTGAAAATCAGAATTTTCTATCTCTTTATGATGCTATATGTATAGGTGTAACAACAAAACTCGACAACACATATTACTAGATTACTTATCCGGGACAAACAATAAGAAAGGGCAGCTAAGTTATTTTTTAATATACAATTTTGTCAGTGTGGCAATGCACAACAATACTGTCGTCCAGTGTGAATTTGTACCATAACGGACCAATTTTTTTATTTATTTGTACTAGTAGAGTACTCATTTAGAAGTAGATCGATAGCTACTTACAGCGATTTTCGGATGTCAATGCGATATCGTTCGGTAACTCATAACGGTAACAAATAAATACGCAACATCTCAATTGGTGCAGATGGATTTAGAAGGCGCATGCTGGCTTACTTGACAAACGCTGCAATTTCATCATTACAATCTCCAAATCCATCCCGGGCCACTAGACATGACTTTCGAACTAAAGCTTTCATGTGCCCATTGCTTGAATGTGTTTCGTGCAACATCTTCAGTACTCTTAGCAGCGCTTGGAATAGCCACTATACTATCACACAAGAAACACTTCTTATAAGCTGATGATTCTTGTCGTATATTGCAAACTCTTCTTCCACGAAATTATGTGACCACCCTTTCATCACTGAACATCTAGTTTAAAACTTTTACGAGTAGTGGATTCTTTTCAAGTAATTTTGCATTCGCTATAACTTTGGGAGAATTTCCACTAGTAATACATCAGCATTTCAGTTACATTGTTTGAAAAATTTGTAGATTGACCGATAACCCAAGTTAAAGTTATTCAATTTAAATATTCCTTTATGAGTCATATAGTTTGTGCTTCAGCGGATCTGTCATCCACTACTAGATGCTGATAGGCTTGTGCTAAATCGAGTTTAACAAAAATCTTCCCGCTTCTTAAAGAACTTAAAATCGTATTATTTTTGGTATCAGGTAAACATTGTACGCAATGTCACCGCAAATTGTGATTGTTGAGTCACTTTTAAACACTTAGCATACTTACTCACTACATCTTGTAACAATCTTGATGTCGTCGTTGTCTCGACCAGCTGTCGGTAGATTTATGTTAATCAAATTCCTAAGCTTCCAATCAGTTTCTCTTTCAACCTAATAATTACTACTAGTTGTCTCTAATGATGTCTCAAACGTTAAATCCTTCTCTACTAGCAATCTATGTTGAAGAGGCTCACTCCTGATTCCGCCAACCAGCTCGTCTCCTAACATTGTTTAAAAGTTGTCTGGGAAATTATATTGTTCGACAATCTTCTTTAATTCCGCTACATAAGTTGTGATTGACTCGTCTTGCTCTTGTTGGATCTTGTGGAAACGAATTTTGGCAAAATTCCAAATCGCTTGGGTGCAAAATAATTACGTAATGTAACTAATTCATTGAAAGTTTTCGAACTATGATCACTTGAAGCTACCAATATTCGAACAACTTTATAAGCTCTGTGACCACATAACATTAAAAGTACAGGTCTTTTTCTCTCATCTAAGTCAATTTCGTTGGTTTACAATGCAAACAAAATTCGAAGCGTTCGGTATAAGTATTCCAAGTTAAGGAGCTATTGGGGTCGACTTCTTCAATGTTCCCCAAAGTAGCCGTCTTGTCTATGTTTTTTTTTCTTTGTCCGAAAAGATTCACTTTTGTCCGGGATATTTTACCGCACTTTTTTTTACCTCGTTTCCAAATTATTATGTTTATTAATAATGTTACACTGGGTATACCTATTAAACATAACGTGACAAACAATATGACATTACTGAAAATGATCCACCCGCATGTGGGTTAGTGCTGGTGAGACCGGATGATGTTGATTCGGGCGGCGTTGTCATACCTAACAGGTAGGTAACACTCATCTTACGACAAAGACTTTGTTGCGATATCTCGGGCCAAAATCTCGCGCTATTTTTGCATACCCGAATCAATATAAGACCAATTCAAAATTTGTCGACAGATAGTGTAATTAGATTACAAAGGTCGATTTTGCAATCGGTATAATAACTATGGTTTTTACTTAAAAACAATCTCCATTTGGCTACTGTAGATTGGGAAAAGTTGAAAATTTGCAAAAAAACACCAAGAATCACTCGACATTGTTTCCTCCTTTTGGGTGTCTTCAGTACTGAAAAAACTAGAGTGTGAGTTTGTAATTGTACAAGGTGCGCCTGTCGACTACTTAAAACTCAACGATGACTAACACTCCTCTAGGCGTTGATTATTATTTGACGTAAAAATGCGTTAAAATATTGTGGGTTATTTCAGGTTGTGCGTAAGGTATCTGAATTCAAGAAACTAATAATGGTATAATGTGTTTATTTATTTAGCAATAAGCTATTGTCAAAACCGATACAACTGTATAAATAAACAACAGTAAAAGTATAAATAACCTAAAAATACAAGTACATAGCATTAACAATAATTTTTTTACAGCTATGTGTATCGCAGGAATAAATATTCTATTTTACTCTTTATTTTGTGTGAGGATTTTTGTATTTACTTTTTAAATAATTTTACCTTGCTTGTATTTTTAACATCTTCGGGTAATTTATTATACATATTTATTCCTTTGCCTAAAACATAATCATGACATACGTTTGAGTTTAATCTAAAGTTATTTTGAATTCTAGTATTGTAGTTATGAACTTCATTATTTTTAATCAGAAAATATTAAGGGCAGTTTTCCCTTAATAATTTTATAAATAAAATTTAAATTAATAATTTCCTCCACTTTCATCAAGTTCAGACTTTTCAACATAAAATTAGTTGGCGGGTATTTGTTACATCCTAGAATCACTCTCATAACTCTATTTTGTAATCGCTCTAATTGATTTTCATAAGAAATAGAAACCGTAAATAAAAGAGTACTACAATAATAAAAATGTGGTTGAATAATGGTTTTGTAAATAGTAATTTTTATCCATACGGAGAGTCTTTACCAATTCTTATTAAAAATCCAACCCTTAAATTTGTAGATGTTGATTGTAAGTAATGATATATTTAATCAAAATATTTGGAGAGATTTACGTTTTACGAGAATCGATAACTTAGATTGTAATTTGTAAACTATTATACATAAAAATTGTTAATTGAAAGCTATAAATATGTGAGCATATTTTCGCCAATCAAGGTTATACTTTAAACAACTGTGATTAATGTAGTATATAATTAAAGCAACTTTGTCAACAAATGTGTAAGCAGTTACACATAAGTCGATTCTTCGATTCGAGTTTTTTATTTTTGCCAACATAGTTGGCTACAATAATTGAAGAATTGACTTATGCAACTGCTTACACATCTGCCGATAATGTTGATTTAAGGCAAATGCATTTTCGGACATGTTACGATAGCACTTATTGATTATACAGGATGACTTTTTTAAAACTTACAATCGCTATAATTTCTAAACAAAAACGAATTTGAGGAAAAACAAAAAGACGTCAATTTGATATTTAAAGGGACGATTTTTGGCAGTTCTGGAATCAACCTCCTAGCCCTCCGAGACTACGCTTGAGAATTTTTAAACGACATTCTCCCACTTGTGATACGTTATTTTAAAGAAAATTTAATTAGGATTCCAGTGGCGTAATCCATTTTTTATTTTCAATAATTTTTGACCAAAAATTAGAATTAAGAACCGACATGTTTGTTTCAATAAAACCAAGACTTTTTATAAAACAGATGATAACAGTTGACGTTTTCAGAAGCCGATTTTGACGTATAACGTGTTTTTATCAAAAAGATATGTCGGTATCTCAACAAAAATTCAAAATAAAAGCAAATTTTATCGGTACAGTGGGGAGGTTTAGCACAAAAATCCAACTTATCTTAAACAAGTGGTTATTTATTGAGCGTTACATACATAAAGAAAATTATATAAAGCAAGTCAAAGATCAACAAACGTGTAAACTTGATTGAGATCTTCACATTGATTTAACATCGAAAATGTACCTTTTATTAATCGTTCCTCTTAGTGAAAATCCGGAAGTTTCTCTCTGAATACGAAGCTTCAGTAAGAGAAGAAAAGATCGAAGGATCCTCCCGAGATTAGGAGCAACGAATTTACGTTGCAACAGAAAAACTACTTAATATCAGTGTATAAGTAATTAGTTTTTGAAAAATTCGAAGGTGTAGATTGCTTCTTGTAGTTGTCTGACCTTTACCATGTATGGGTTTCAGAACCAGAAATATTTTTTTCAGAGTAAATATGAACTCTTGATAATTCACGAATACATAAATAAATATTTCTAGTAGCGATTACATATAGTGAGAACGTAACCAATGTTACCTGTATTTATAAGCAGTGAAAGGTTGGTATGAGATATACAGTGCAAACGTTTAGTTTGGAATAATTGATATGTATAAGTTCCAGATCGTTTACAAGAACCTTCGAACAGGTCAATTTTGTTTTTTTGAAGTGTATTTGTTTTTTAAATTCAAATTAATTTTTTGCCCTCTTACTTTTTTGCAATGACACTTTTGACATGGACGTTGACAATTCCTAGAGATATTTTACAAGTATGTTTGAAATAAGTGAGAAACGTTTATTTTAAGTTATTTTGTCAGTTGGTAACGATCATTTATTACAAGTTACGAACCATTTTCTTCAAGGTAAAGGTAACACAAATGATCGTTACCAAGTGACTTACAAAATTTTCTATTTCTTGTTTCAAAAAAACTTGTAAAAAATCTCTAGTTTGTTTGCTTTAAAAATTAATATCTCGGGAACGGCCAACGTCAATGTCAAAAATGTGTTACGGTTTATTTGTAAACAAACTAAACAATGAGATAACAGTGTTAGAAAACCTTGCCGGCAGCTCCAGTAGTCGGGAGTGGTCGTGGGCTTATTTAGAATCGTTAGAACGAAAGCTTGTACACTGCACAAAGAATTTATAAGGCGCCATCTAGTATTGCGTATAAGAGGTCTTCTAGAGCCACTAGGAACTCGTAGACACAAGAAACAAACTGTAGGTTGGTAGAAATATACAGGTTTATTCACGGTATACGACACGGAATATTACAGCCAAACTATTTAATAAAATTAGAAAAATATATCTGGGATGGATAGAGAATTATTTTAAAATTATTTTTGAAATATACAGATGTTCCAAAATACACAGAACGTATCAAAGTTTGTTTTTTCTTATGGAATGTCCTGTATATTATTACATTTTCAGTTTCTACCTTAAAAATAAGAATGGATTTTATAGAGGTTTACCTTACTTAAACCTAAAGGTTTTTGAGATATTTTGTATTTTATGAAAAAGTCGTTACAATTTTGCCAATTCATATCTCAGCAACTATTCTCTTTCTCCAAACTAAATTCGCACTGAAGTCTATCGATTGATCAGATTTTATGTAGAACTTGTGAAAAATTCATTATCATATACAGGATGTGTACAAAATAAGATTAATTAATGACATGTTTTCAACCGCAATAACTTGCTTAATTTAAATGGAACACACTGTATTTTGTATCAACAGCAAATGTAAAAGGTAATTACCTATTAAACAGTACTATAGTGTCCTTTAGCTAAACGTTCAGGTTGTCATGAAAAATGCAAATTTTCATAATGAAGACTGATTTGTAACAATTTTAATATTTATCAAGTAAGCTATACAACTTTGACAGGTGAATATTATGTGTTCCATTTAAATTAAGCAAGTTATTGCGGTTCAAAACATGTCATTAATTAATCTTATTTTGTACACATCCTGTATATGATAATGAATTTTTCACAAGTTCTACATAAAATCTGATCAATTGATAGACTTCAGTGCAAATTTAGTTTGGAGAAAGTTGCTGACACATGAATCGGCAAAATTGTAACGACTTTTTCATAAAATACAAAATATCTCAAAACCTTTAGGTTTAAGTAAAGTGAACCTCTATAAAATCCATTCTTATTTTGAACGTAGAAACTGGAAATGTCTTAATATACAGGGCATTCCATAAGAAAAATACAACTTTGATACGTTCTGTGTATTTTGGGACACCTGTATATTTCGAAAGTAATTTAAAAATATTCCTCCTATAAGTCTCTATCAATCCCAGATATATTTTCAATTTTATAAATAATTTTGGTTTAAAAATTAAATGTTAAATACTTAAAAAAATATTATAATATAAAAAATACTTAAATAAAAAAAAAAAAAAAAAAAAAAAAAAAAAAAAAAAAAAAATAATTATAAATAAAAAAAAAAAAAAAAAAAAAAAAAAAAAAAAAAAAAAAAAATATATAAAAAAAAAAAAAAAAATAAAAAAAAAAAAAACAAAAATATAAAAAAAAATTTTAAAAAAAAAAATTAAAAAAAATTAAAAAATTATATTTTTTAATATTTACTTAAAAATTTATTTTTAAATTTTTTATAAAAAAAATTAATTTTAAAAAAAAAACTTTTAAAAATAAATTAAAAATTATTATATATATCCAATTTTTTTTTTTTAATTTTGAAAAAAAAAATAAATTTAAAAAAAAAATTTTTAAATTAAAAAAAAAAATTTTTTTTTTAAAAAAAAAAAAAATTTTTTTTTTTAAATTTTTTTTTTATTAATTTATTAAAAAAAAATAAATAAAGTAAAGGAAATTTGGAGGAAAAATAAAAAAATTAAAAAGAAACACGATTTAGCAATACTTCGAAAGATCTTTAAAATTTACAGAGATTCTTTAACACAGCGCAAGCGGTATGTTGTTAAATTCACAGCCGTAGTACAAGTACATAAAACGCGACAAAAATAATGAATAACATGCATAAAAAGAATCAACTTAGCTTGTACATAGGAAGTTTTCGGTGTTCGAACGTTAATAGATAGGTGTGACAGCTCTCGTATCCAAATCAGACAGTACTTAGTTTCCAGCGAAGAAGGGAAGACAAGATGGACTCCGAATTGATAACAGTTGCTG